>CM069134.1:135280526-135500526 GCA_035221665.1 Okamejei kenojei | reverse complement strand
GTTGTGTCAAGGGTGAAACCCAGGTAATCCATAACTTGAGAGGGGTGCAGTTTGGATTTGTCTGGATGGGTTACAAACCCTAATGTCTAAAATATAAATTTTTGGTCGCTGTAACGGCCAGCGTAGCCAATCGGAGGGTCTGACCCACAACAAGGATATTGTCTAAATATGCCATGACGATATAATTTTGTTGTCGGAGGAGTGCCAATATGGGTTTCACTAATTTGGTAAATAGTCTGGGGGCTGTGGTGAGCCCATTAGGTAATGCTTCGTATTGCCACAACTGTCCCTTCCAGACAAATTTCAGGAACTTCCTGTGCGATTCTGTGATGGGCACTGTATAGTATGCATCTTTTAAATCGATGCAGGCCATAAAGTACCCCGGGTAAAGCATCTGCTTAGCTGTTTCGAAGGTATCCATTTTAAAATGGGTATATTGTACAGAAGTGTTCAACACGGTTAGGTCTATAATAATCCGACACCCCCCATCTTTTTTGGTTTTTGTGAAGATGTTGGACACAAACTCAAGGGGTTCGTGCATCGTTTTGCTGCTAGCCGTAAGATTTCAGCATGTCCCGCCTTTATCTCATTCTGAGAGAGCGTAAAAAGTCGCTAAGATTCATGCTGTGTAGGGGAGAGTTGACCATCAATAAATTCTATGACATAACAGTGAACCCTTTGTAGAATAAACGTGTCTGTGGTGATTGCATCCCAAGCACCACTAAATGCCCGCAACCGTCCCCCGACTTGTGCGGGGAGAAATGCTACTGCCTTAGAGGAACCAGACCCCCTTACCTCCATGGTTAACGGCGGGTCCTGGCATATGTCGTTTTGGGGGGACGTTGCGGAGGTTGTCGGGATGGCGGCCGCATCTTCCATGCGGGCCGCTGCAGGCCTTGCTCTAAAGAAGGCCGCTGCGGTTGGGGAAGTGGAGGCGGATAGGTCCTTGGCGTCCTATCCGGCTGGCGCGGTTTCCAAGTAGTGTGTGGTTGTTGACGGTGATATGGGTGAAATTTAGCCGGAGGAGGTTTCATAAGGCCCACAGTCTTGGCCTCCTCGTCGAGTTCTTTGACTTGCTTGGAGAGATCTGTCCCAAACAGTTGATGAGGTGGTGGAGCGGTGGAGGGACGGCACAACCCTGCAAACGTCGGGTTGCTGGTGGGCCGGATGGAGCTCTTGCGCAGGCAGTTGATTTCAAATTGGGCGTTGCAGAGAAGTGCCAGGGCATCCTGCTGCTCGCTGGTCACATTATCACTATCGAGGGTCTTGGCATACACGTAATACCCGTCGACAGGAGCTTCAGGATTCGCTGGAGACGGACATCCAGCATCTTGGTGGTCGTGCTCAAGTTTCCCCAGATCTGGGCATTAACCGTAGGAACACTGAGATTGATGCAGTTCTCAGGTGGTTTAAATTTGTCCATGGTCTTATTGAGTACCTGAACCTGAAGCTGGTGAGTGGTCAGGTAATTAATGGTGCCCGCCAGTTTGTGGTGCAGTGGCTCCCCAGTGTGTGTGGCCGTGGCAAATTTCCCCACCACATCCAGCAGGTCCACATCGTGCTCTGGCTCTGCGGTCACCGGCATTCCTGGGTCGTCATCGAAAGCAGCGGCCGGACAACTGCTGGCACTCCTGGCTGGAGAAGACGAGATGCTGAGCGGGCTCCTGGCATGGCTAGTGGAGGCCCGAGACTCCCGTTCATCCCGCTGGATGTGTTGCTCCACCAAGAGCTCCAATCGCGCAATGCAACCATCCCTGCTATTCGCGGCGGACAAGCCGACTTCCCCAGGCTCTGCAAATTCTCTGGGACTCCCACCAGCGGACCACACCTCCATAAGATGCAGACTAGGGTCCGAAGGTGGGTTGTCGTGGGCTACCGCCCCTGTAGGCCCATACGACTCCCGCACGGACTCTCCGCTAGTCGGCCTTCAAGCGGACTGTGGCGGTCCACCTGCCTGATAGGAAGGCAGTGGAGATGAATCGCGCCGGCCCCCGGAACCTGGCTCCCCGGAGTCCGTGCAGGCTTACCTCCATTGTCGCCCAATGTTCTGCGTGGAGGCGCATGGTTGGCAGCTGCCAGAGCTAAGCTAACCGACCGTCTACTGCTGCCACCGGCGCCCTTGACCGCAGCCTGACGCGGCGTTATGTCGGCACCCCCCGCTCCTGCAAGGCTGCTCGACGCAGCAGTAGCTCTGCCGGACTGCCCTACGGCAGATATCCCCGGCAGCTGTACATGGCGTGCCGCGGCTGCGGGGCTCCCCTGTAGCGCAGCCGTTCCCCGGCCCGGTCCCCGTGGATCCACTGCAACTCGGGGTGAGTTCGCTGGTGGTGAGCGAGGCACCTGTCCACGTACCTGTTTGCCCCCCCACTTCCTGGGGGATGGGGGCACGAAGTCTGGGTCGGTAGTTTCCAGCTCCAGTGCGGACATCCATTCAGGAGATAATGGTGTAATGGAAGCGCCCGACTACCGCACCCTTACCACGACTGTCCGGATGCTGCCGGTGGTGCTCGCAGCTCCGGAGAAAGAGGCCGCTGGCTTGTCGGCGCCCTGCGGCTCCTGGAAAGTTTCGCCTTCCCTTTTCCTTTGACATCCATCCTGTAACCAAGTAAAGGCTAGTGGACTAACCTGAACGGCCTTTTGAAGGAGCTGGTGGAGAGAGCGCACTCCCCCTCCCAGCTTGTCGAAGCTGACGTGACTCCGAAATAAAATGCATGATGAAGACACGATTTGTTGTGAACATCCACGTGTTTGAAATCAGTGACGGAAGGTACAGCATGGAGACAGGCCGTTCGGCCCACCGAAACCATGCCGACCCTCGACACTCGTTCACACTAATTCTATATTGTCCCACTTTCTCATCCACTCCCTACACTCCAGAGGCAATTTACAGAGGGCCAATTTGCCTACAAACCCGCACGTCTTTGGGATGTGGGAGGAAACCAGAGCACCGGGAGGAAACCCACACGGTCACAGGGACAACTCCATACGGACAGCAACCAAAGTCAGGATCGAAAGAAACCGGGTCTCTGCTGCAATGTGGCAACAACTCTACCAGCTGTGCCACTGCGATGCCCTTCAGTGAGAGGGGCTAAGTTTAAAGGATAAGTGCCGGGACGTTTTTTTACATAGTATTTTTTAGCTAGGCTACTGTTCAATTCACCTTTACCCTGTTGTTTCAATTTCAGCTGAGTTTATCGTCACGTGTACCGAGGTACAGTGAAAAGACAAAACATGATTACAATCGAGTCATTTACAATGTATAGATACGTGAAATAATGTTTAGTGCAAGGTAAAGCCAGCAAAGTCAGATCAAGGATAGTCCAAGGGTCACCGATGCGGTAGATAGTAGTTCAGGACCGCTCTCTGGTTGTGGTAGGATGGTTCAGTTGCCTGATAACAGCTGGGAAGAAACTGTCCCTGAATCTGTTTTCACACTTCTTTACCTTTTGCCTGATGGGAGAGGGGAGAAGAGGGAGTGGCCAGGGAGCAATTCTTAAGTGCGATCTTATAGAGGTGTTCAAAATCATGAGGGGAATAGATGGGGTGAATGCACAGACTTTAAACCTCTATACCTACAGTATATTTAATTGTACAAGATCATGACTTAGTTCCTCCCACACTGCTGAGTGCATTGGGCAGCAAGCTTTCGCCATTCTGTTCAGTCATGTGCGACGTCCTCCCTCGATAGGCTTCCAAATCCTTCCTGAATGTTCGCCTCCATGTGAGTTTTAGTCGGCCTCTTTTCCTTCTTCCGCAAGTGCCATGTCATTGCTATCTTAGGTGCACGTTCTGGTGACATTCTGAGTACATGTCCTTTAAACTTCATCCAGCATCCCTCTATGTCCTGGCTGAGAGGCTATGTTGCAGTTTCCCAGTAGATCTCCTCGTTTGTGATGCGCTCTTCAGGATCTTCCTCAAGCAACGTTGTTGGAATGCATCCAATTTTTTTTTCATCTTCACATTGATTTTCCACGTCTCACTGGCATAGAGGGCTGTAGGGAGGTCCACGGACTGGAAGAGCTTGACGTTTAGCATCTTGGATATCCCGCCACATATTGGCTGCATCCGTCTGCAGACTGACGCAGCTTTACCAATTTTACCAATTTACCAAGATCACGAGGGGCCTGGATAAAGTTAATGACCACAGTCTTTCTCCCAGGAGAGAAGGCAAAGGCTTAAGGTGAAAGGGGAAAGAGTTAAGAGAGATATCAGAAGCAACATTATCACTCAGAGAGCTATCCGTATCTGGAATGGACAGCGTGAGGAAGCTTAGAAGCGGTTGCAATTTAGATATATGGATAGGAAGGCTTTAGAGGATTATCGGCCAAATGCAGGCAAATGAGACCAGCCCAGTCTGCCAACTTGGTCGGCATGGACAAGGTGGGCCGAAGGGCCTGTTTCTGTGCTGTATATCTCCACGACTCGCACATAAACAAGTACTCTGATTGCCGACGTACAGTACATATACGATATGATACGATGTAACTTTATTTATCCCAGGAGGGAAACTGGTCTGCCAACGCTCACTAAACACCACCAAATACATGAAAGGCAATTAAAGTGACGAGTGGAAAGTGCAGGCTGTCTCCAAAGATTGGGGAGGGGGGGAAGGGAGTCCACCGACCCCAAGACAGAAGGTGAAGGAGTTGTACAGTTTGATAGCCACAGGGAGAAAGGATCTCCTGTGGCATTCTGTGCTGCATCCTGTACATACTGTACATGCATGTACACATACCTGGTGCACGTGTAAGTTACAGACACCTGCATAGATCTAAATGTGCACATAGATTACTATGTATGTTTATGTAAATAGCTCCATCGTATTGAGTCATAAAACTGTACAGTTCAGATACAGGCCCACCTTGTCTATGCTGACCAAGCTGGCATGCTGGGCTTATTCCATTGCCCTCATTTCAGTGACGTGCAGTGAGGTCAATGGCTGGGGAGGCACTGGATAGTATCAGTGGCCCAGCCCTCCCTGTATTAATCACCGTGTCTCCCTGACGAGAGAGAGGGGTGGAGCCGTGGCTGGGAGGGAGAGAGAAGAGAAGAGAGAGAGAGAGAGAAGGGAGGGAGAGAGAGAGAGAGGAGGGGAGAGAGAGAGAGAGAGAGAAGGGAGGGGAGAGAGAGAGAAGGGAGAGAGCGAGAATGGGGAGAGAGAGAAGGGAGGGAGGAACGATGGCATGTTATAACCCGCAGCCGTCACATTCTGACTTCCGCCGAACCCCCCACCCCACCATTGCACCCTTCTTCACGGCGGCCCAGTGCTGTCTGGGCTCTGACAATTCGAGGGATCTAACCGGTAACAACACTAAGAGCAGCCCCGGGCCGCCGCGCTCCCCGAATCCAATCTTCAAAAATCAGGTGGTGGCCCTGACGTGTCCCGCAGGCCATATTTTGGAGACTCCTGCCTTACATGAACAAAAACAAAAATGTACAGAAGTACAAAAATTGATGACTTTATTATTGTGATAAGTATAACATCAATAATCACCAGTCTGAAGAAGGGTCTCCCATTCCTCCTCTCCAGAGATGCTGCCTGACCTGCTGAGTTTCTCCAGCTTTTTGTGTCTACCTTCAGTAACAAAATCAAGATTGCCATTGGCAGTTTACAATCAAACAGATATCAAATTAAAATATTACATAGAAACATAGAAACATAGAAAACAGGTGTAGGAGGAGGCCATTCGGCCCTTCGAGCACCGCCATTCTTTGTCATCAAGTTTTTTCTCACCTCAGTCTTAAATTACCTTCCCTTTATTCTAAGACTGTGGCCCCTGGTTCTGGACTCACCCAACATTGGGAACATTTTTCCTGCATCTAGCTTGTCCAGTCCTTTCATAATTTTATATGTTTCTATAAGATCCCCCTCATCCTTCTAAACTCCAGTGAATACAAGCCTAGTCTTTTCAATCTTTCCTCATATGACAGTCCCGCCATCCCAGGGATCAATCTCGTGAACCTACGCTGCACTGCCTCAATCACAAGGATGTCCTTCCTCAAATTAGGAATATTGTCAACTTTATCAACAGGCAGTGGACTCGGGCACAACCCTCGACTGCCCGCTTAGGACATGTGACCTTGGGGTTAGAATCAGTCCAATCCAACACGTCGTTTGACCACTCCTTCCACAGGTGCTGCCTCACCTGTTGAGTTCTTCCAGCACTTTGAGTTTTGCTCAAGATTCCCCCATCTACAGTCTCTTGTATCTCTCTTAAATCACGAGCGTTTCTTAATTGATGCTATCAAGGAATAAAGGGATATGTGAAGCGGGAATCTTATTGAAACATATAAGATTATTAAGGGTTTGGACACGCTAGAGGCAGGAAACATGTTCCCGATGTTGGGGGAGTCCAGAACCAGGGGCCACAGTTTAACAATAAGTGATAAGCCATTTAGAACGGAGACGAGGAAAAACTTTTTCACTCAGAGTCGGTGAGTCTGTGGACTTCTCTGCCTCAGAGGGCGGTGGAGGCCGGTTCTCTGGATGCTTTCAAGAGAGAGTTAGATAGAGCTCTTAAAGATAGCGGAGTCAGGGGATAAGGAGTGAAGGCAGTAACGGGGAACTGATTGTGGATGATCAGCCATGATCACAGTGAATGGCGGTGCTGACTCGAAGGGCCGAATGGCCTACTCCTGCACTGATTGTCTCTTGTCTAAAGCAGGAACAGGGTACTAATTTTGAATGGTCCGCCATGACCATATTGAATGGCGGTGCTGGCTTGAAGGGCCGGATGGCCCACTCCTGCATCTATTTTCTATCTTACTATGTTTTTATGTTATTGTGAATTAGAGTGGATCGGTGTTTAATTGTAGTCAAGAGTATTTAATTGTCATCTGTACCATTGTCATCTGTCGAAATGGAACAATGGTATTCTTACTTGCAGCAGCATAGCAGGCCTTTAGGCACAGTACTCAACTGCTAATATTAACAAACAAACAAAAAAAAATCCAATAAATAAATAATTCCAATATTTGTACAAACCAAAACAAGAGCGCAACGTCCCCTGTGCATCAACAATTTGCTTTGGTTGGTGTTTGTCATGGGTCGTAGAGTCACACAGCATGGAGGCAGGCTCTTCGGCCTAACTTGCCCACACCGACCAACGTGCCCCCATCTACACCAGTCCCACCTACCCGCATTTGGCCCCATATCCCTCAACCTTTCCTATCTATCTACATGTCCAAATGTTTCAGGATAGTTTTTTTCAGTTTTAGAGATACAGTGCAGAAACAGGCCCTTCGGCCCACCGAGTCCACGCAGACCAGCGATCGCCGCATATTAACACTATCCTACACACACACACACACTAGGGACAAGTTACATTTTTACACAAAGCAAGGTAACCAATAAGCCTGTACGCCTTTGGAGTTTGGGAGGAATCCGAAGATCTTGGAGAAAACACACGCAGGTCACGGCGAGAACGCACAAACTCTGTACAGGCAGCACCCATAGTTGGGATTGAACCGGGGTCTCTGGCGCTGTAAGCGCTGTAAGGCAGCAACTCCACCGCAGCGCCACCGTGCCCTAATGCATGTTGCTATAGAGTGGTACTCTATGTGTTTCTAGTTGATCTACCATGGTTTAATTGAATGGCAAGGCAGGCTTGAGGAGTCAAGTGGCCTATAAGATAAAGTATTAATTTCCAGCCTAGACTGTGTCCCGACCTGAAACGTCGGCAGTCCATTCCCTCCACAGATGCTGCCTGACCCACTGAGATCCTCCAGCACTGTGTTTTGCTCAAGATTCCAGCATCTGCATAGATTTACGAAGGGTAAATCATGTCTGACGAATCTTATTGAATTTTTTGAGGATGTAACTAGTAGAGTGGATAAGGGAGAAGCAGTGGATGTGTTGTATCTGGACTTTCAGACGGATTTCGACAAGGGCCTACACAAGAGATTGGTATACAAACTTAAAGCACACGGTATTGGTGGCTCAGTATTGATGTGGATAGAGAACTGGCTGGCAGACAGGAAGCAAAGAGTAGGAGTGAACGGGTCCTTTTCAGGATGGCAGACAGTGACTAGTGGGGTGCCGCAAGGCTCAGTGCTGGGACCCCAGCTATTTACAATATACATTAATGATTTGGACGAGGGAATTAAATGCAACATCTCAAAGTTTGCGGATGACACGAAGCTGGGGGGCAGTGTTAACTGTGAGGAGGATGCTAGGAGGCTGCAGGATGACTTGGATAGACTGGGTGAGTGGGCAAATGCATGGCAGATGCAGTATAATGTGGATAAATGTGAGGTTATCCACTTTGGTGGCAAAAACAGGAAGGTAGACTATTATTTGAATGGTGACCGATTAGGAAAAGGGGAGATGCAGCGAGACCTGGGTGTCATGGTACACCAGTCATTGAAAGTAGGCATGCAGGTGCAGCAGGCTGTGAAGAAAGGGAATGGTATGTTGGCATTCATAGCAAAAGGATTTGAGTACAAGAGCAGGGAGGTTCCACTGCAGTTGTACAGGGTCTTGGTGAGGCTACACCTGGAGTATTGCGTATAGTTTTGGTCTCCTAATCTGAGGAAAGACATTCTTGCCATAGAGGGAGTACAGAGAAGGTTCACCAGACTGATTCCTGGCATGGCACGACTTCCATATGAAGAAAGACTGGATAGACTTGGCTTGTACTCGCTGGAATTTAGAAGATTGAGGGGTGATCTCATAGAGACTTACAAAATTCTTAAGGGGTTGGACAGGCTAGATGCAGGAAGATTGTTCCTGATGTTGGGGAAGTCCAGGACAAGGGGTCACAGTTTAAGGAAAAGGGGGAAGTCTTTTAGGACCGAGATGAGAAAATCGTTTTTCACACAGAGAGTGAATCTGTGGAATTCTGTGGAATTCTCTGCCACAGAAGGTAGTTGAGGCCAGTTTGTTGGCCATATTTAAGAGGGAGTTGGATGTGGCCCTTGTGGCTGAAGGGATCAGGGGGTGTGGAGAGAAGGCAGGTACAGGATACTGAGTTGGATGATCAGCCATGATCATATTGAATGGTGGTGCAGGCTCGAAGGGCCGAATGGCCTGCTCCTGCACCTAATTTCTATGTTTCTATGTTTCTATGCAGTTCATTTTTTTTTTACCTCAAAACAATTTTAATCGATTATTCACAAGAATGCTATATGCAATACAAAACCATCCAGCACCACGATAGAAGCAAAACAAATATTCTCTAATTACTTTTTCCCATCCTTACTGAGAATACACTCCACCCCCCGCGATGCCCAGCGGCCCCCATGGTCAGCGCATAGTCCTTTTCTAGTACCACCCGGGTGTGGACGTAACCCCGGCTCGGGCACAACTGCAGTTCCTGGTGTCTCCAGGATAACTAGATGCATATCAGTGATGCAAGATTGTACCCAGAGCCCTTGGGAAGGTGGCACTCAGCTTCAAACTCTATCTCGACATCTCTTCTCCGCCCTTCCTGCTTTGAAGATGACACATTCCAGATTAAGACCCAGATCACCAAGTTAATCAAGATTTCTAAACAGTGAACAGGCCCATTGCCACAGTACGTTCAACACAGCTTCTAAATGATTCCGTGAAAGACCATTTATCTATATGGGAATAAAATCCTGTAATTAGACCAGCGATTTAAAGGAATTATTTACTCGCAGTTCTGTAACAAAGCTGGATGTGAAAATGCATGTAGTATCACTGGAGTTCAACTCGAAGTGACATGTCAAGGTTAGCCTGAAGTTACTCCTCACACCATGTACCTAAACTGGTGTTTCCACTAGTGGGAGAATCTAGGAATAGAGGTCATAGCCTTAGAATTAAAGGACATTCCTTTAGGAAGGAATTGAGGAGGAATTTCTTTGGTCAGAGGGTGGTGAAACTGTGGAATTCTTTGCTGCAGAAGGCTGTGGAGGCAAAGTCAATGGAAGTAGATAAAAATGCTGGAGAAACTCAGCGGGTGAGGCAACATCTATGGAGCAAAGGAATAGACGCTGCCTCACCCGCTGAGTTTCTCCAGCATTTTTGTCTACTTTAGATTTTTCCAGCATCTGAAGTTCTTTCTTAATCACCAAGTCAATGGATAATTTTAAGAAAGAGATAGATAGATTCTTGATTAGTTCGGGTGTCAGAGGTTATGGGGAGAAGGCAGGAGATGGGGTTGGGAGGGAGAGATAGAACAGCCACGATTGAATGCTGGAGTAGACCTGATGGACCGAATGGCCTCGTTCTGCTGCTATCACTCATGAATGTGAAGTTATGAAGTTATGACGATGAAGCATCAGGTTTCCTCCCAGAGAATAACAATTGCAGTGCTGGCTCGAAGGGCCGAATGGCCTCCTCCTGCACCTCCTACTGCATCCTGCTCCTATCACTTATGACCTAATGACCTTAGAGCAAAGCGTAGCTGGCGTGTGGAGAGTGGCGTGGATAAGATGAAGCCAGAACCTTTGTCACAGTGTGGAAATGCCAGTCTGGAGGGCACAGATTTAAGCTGAGTGCGGCAATGTTTAAAGGAGGTTAGTGAGGCAAGTATATATACACATGGGGAGGCGAGTCCAACTCACCGGGGCACAGTGGCGCAGCGGTAGAGTCGCTGCCTCACAGCGCCAGAGACCCAGGTTCCATCCTGACCACGGGTCCTGTCTGCGTGGAGTTTGTACGTTCTCCATGTGAACGCATGGCTTTTCTCCAGGTGCTCCTATTTCCTCCCACACTCCAAAGACGTACAGGTTTGCAGGTTAATTGACTTCGGCAAGTTGCAATGTTTAAGAAGGAACTGCAGATGCTGGAAAAATCGAAGGTAGATTAAAATGCTGGAGAAACTCAGCGGGTGAGGCAGCATCTATGGAGCGAAGGAATTGGTGATGTTTCGGGTCCGAAGAAGGGTCTCGACCCGAAACGTCACCTAATCCTTCGCTCCATAGATGCTGCCTCACCCGCTGAGTTTCTCCAACATTTTTGTCTATCTTCGGCAAGTTGTAAACTTATTCCGTGCACCGAGGTACAGTGAAAGGTTTTTTGGTTTGCGCGCTGTTTTCAGTCAGCGCAATGGCTGTACTTGATAACCATCGAGCCGTCCACAGTGTACAGATGCAGGATAAAGGGAATTATGTTTCATGCAAGATAAAGTCCAGTAAAGTCCAATTAAAGATAGAAAGATAGAAACATAAAAACGTAGAAAGTAGGTGCAGGAGTAGGCCATTCAGCCCTTTGTGCCAGCACCCCCATTCAATATGATCATGGCTGATCATTCAGAAATAAAGAGGAATAAGATGAGACTTTTATTGCCTTCCGTCACAGTGAGGAAAGTGGGGAATCCACTGTGGTGGATGTTTATCCTAACTTTTATATAGTTGCGTGTCTTGTGGACACGTGGCAATAAACTGACCTTGAAACCTTGAAACCTTGAATCAGTACCCCGTTCCTGCTTCCTCCCCAAATCCCTTGATTCCGTTAGCCCTAAGAGCTAAATCGAACTCTCTGTTGAATACATCCAGTGAATTGGCCTCCACTGCCTTCTGTGGCAGAGAATTCCACAGATTCACAAATTCTCTGGGTGAAAAAGATAGTCTGGTATTGCAGGATAGCTCTACAGTTGATGATAGGATAGTTCCGTTTCTTCTATGGATCTGACGATTATTCTGCTCCCCTTCCACCCAACTGGCCTCTCCTTGTATTTCAGATACAGGAAAGATATTGTTAAGCTTGATGACATTGGGTTCAGAGAGGATTTACCAGGATGTTGCCAGGACTAGAGGGTTGTGCTATTGTGAGAGGATGAGCAGGCTGGGTCTCTATTCCTTGGAGCGCAGGAGAATGAGGGGTGATCTTACAGATGTGTACAAAATCACGAGAGGAATGGATTGGGTAGATGCACAGAATCTCTTACCCAGAGTAGGGGAATCAAGGACCAGAGGACATTGGTTCAAGGTGAAGGCAAAAAGATTGAATAGGAACCTGAGGGGTACCTTTTTCACACAGAGGGTGGTGGGTGTATGGAACAAGCTGCCAGAGGAGGTAGTTGAGGCTGGGACTATCCTAACATTTAAGACACAGTTAGACAGGTACATGGATAGGACAGGTTTGGAGGGATATGGACCAAGCGCAGGCAAGTGGGATTGGTGTAGTTGGGACATGTTGGCCGGTATGGGCAAGTTAGGCCGAAGGGCCTGTTTCGGCACTGTATCACTCTTACCTTCTTACCTGGTGCACAATTTAGTTCATATTCCTTTTTCCCCCTCTCCTTTTTATTATGTCGCGATCTGGAATTTCCTTTCTCTGTGAAGGGGCGATCATGTTTTGACAAACAGGTTCGACAGTTCCTAAAATGACAACAGTGCCACCACTCGCATTCCATGTCAGTAAGTGAGCTGGTATGTGTTTCGGAGTTTCCATTCACTTGCAAGCCTCTCCCACTCACCGCTGCATTCAATCTTGTTCTTCCTCACTGATTCTCTCTCTCTCTCTCTCTCTCTCTCTCTTCTCTCTCTCTCTCTCTCTCTCTCTCTTCCTTCCCTCGAGCCTGCCGGGGGGAAATTAAGAAGAAAGGAAGATGAGCAACACATTGCAACTTTTACTAAACTGTGTCAAGCCCTGAGAAAGACAGAAACCTTATCTCCTGAACGGGCGGTCCGGTGGCGCAGCGGTAGAGTTGCTGCCTTACAGCGCTTGCAGCGCCGGAGACCCGGGTTACATCCTGACTACAGGTGCTGTCTGTACGGAGTTTGTATCTTCTACCCGCGACATGCAGTTTCCTCCCACACTCCAAAGACGTGCAGGTTTCAAGGGGTTCTTTGGCTTGGTATAATTGTAAATTGTCCCTGGCGTGTGTAGGATGGTGTTAGCGGACGGGGATCGCTGGTCGGCGTGGACCCGGTGGGCAGAAGGGCCTGTTTCTGTGCTGTATCTCTAAACCATAAAAAATGAAAGATACCAGATCTTTAGTCATAGAGGTGTTAAATCTGTGGAATTATTTGCTAACACTGTCAAATACTTGGCATTAGAGCCATTTTGTGGAGGTTAGCTCACGCTGGTGACTGTTTCCAGGTTTTCTAGAGATGCAGCATAGAAACAGGCTCTTCAGCCCACTGATTCCATGCCAACCATCGATCACCCATACACTGGTTCTTCCTGTCTAAGTGTCTTCTATGTTGTTATAGTACCTGCCTCAACTACCTCCTCTGGCAGCTCTTTGCATACACCCCCCACCCTCTGTGTGTAAAGGTTGTCCCTCAGATTCCTATTAAATCTTCTTTCCACTGACTGGTTAGCACGCAACAAAAGCTTTTCACTGTACCCCTGGTACATGTGACAATAAATTAAACTGAACTAAATTCATAAGAAATAGGAATAGAATTAGACCATTCGGACCATCAGGTCTACTCCACTATTCAATCATGGCTGATCTATCTCTCCCTCCTAACCCCATTCTCCTGCCTTCTCCCCATAACCCCTGACACCCGTACTAATCAAGAATCTATCTATCTCTGCCTTTAACATATCCACTGACTTGGCCTCCACAGCCTTCTGTGGTAAAGAATTTCACAGATTCACCACCCTCTGACTAAATAAATTCTCATCTCCTTCCTAAACGAACATCCTTTAATTCTGAGGATATGACCTCTAGTAGAAACATAGAAACATAGAAACATAGAAACATAGAAATTAGGTGCAGGAGTAGGCCATTCAGCCCTTCGAGCCTGCACCGCCATTCAATATGATCATGGCTGATCATCCAACTCAGTATCCCGTACCTGCCTTCTCTCCATACCCTCTGATCCCCTTAGCCACAAGGGCCACATCCAACTCACTCTTAAATATAGCCAATGAACTGGCCTCAACTACCCTCTGTGGCAGAGAGTTCCAGAGACTCACCACTCTCTGTGTGAAAAAAGTCTTTCTCATCTCGGTCTTAAAGGATTTCACCCTTATCCTTAAGCTGTGACCCCTTGTCCTGGACTTCCCCAACATCGGGAACAATCTTCCTGCATCTAGCCTGTCCAACCCCTTAAGAATTTTGTAAGTTTCTATAAGATCCCCTCTTAATCTCCTAAATTCCAGAGAGTATAAACCGAGTCTATCCAGTCTTTCTTCATAAGACAGTCCTGACATCCCAGGAATCAGTCTGGTGAACCTTCTCTGCACTCCCTCTATGGCAATAATGTCCTTCCTCAGATTTGGAGACCAAAACTCTCCCACTAGTGGAAACATCCTCTCCACATCCACTCTCTCCAGGCCTTTCACTATTCTGTACGTTTCAATGAGGTTCCCCCGTCATTCTTCTAAACTCCAGCGAGTACAGGCCCAGTGCCATCAAATGCTCATCGTAGGTTAACCCCCTCATTCCTGGGATAATTTTCGTAAACCTCCTCTGGCCCTTTCCAGACCCGACACATCATAGGCTGCATCCCAGAGTACTTAAGGAAGTAGCTCAGGAAATAGTGGATGCATTAGTGATAATCTTTCAAAACTCTTTAGATTCTTGGAGTAGTTCCTGAGGATTGGCGGGTAGCAAATGTAACCCCTCTTTTTAAGAAGGGAGGGAGAGAGAAAACGGGGAATTACAGACCAGTTAGTCTAACATCGGTAGTGGGGAAACTGCTAGAGTCAGTTATTAAAGATGGATAGCAGCACATTTGGAAAGTGGTGAAATCATTGGACAAAGTCAGCATGGATTTACAAAAGGTAAATCATGTCTGACGAATCTTGTGGAATTTTTCGAGGATGTAAACTAGTAGCGTGGATAAGGGAGAACCAGTGGATGTGGTATATCTGGACTTCCAGAAGGCTTTCGACAAGGTCCCACATAAGAGATTAGTATACAAACTTAAAGCACGGTAAGTTAGGGGTTCAGTATTGATTGGTGGATAGAGAACCCTGGCTGGCAAACAGGAAGCAAAGAGTAGGAGTAAACGGGTCTTTTCACGGGGGGGGGCAATGGCAGGATAGGAGCAGTAACTAGTGGGGTACCCGCAGGGCTCAGTGCTGGGACCCCAGCTATTTTTACAATATATATTAATGATCTGGATGAGGGAATTGAAGGGCCAATATCTCCAAGTTTGCGGATGACACTAAGCTGGGGGGCAGTGTTCGCTGTGAGGAGGATGCTAGGAGACTGCAGGGTGACTTGGATAGGCGCGCTGGGTGAGTGGGCAAAAATGTTTTGGCAGATGCAGTATAAATGTGGATAAATGTGAGGAGTTATCCACTTTGGGTGGCAAAAAACAGGAAAGCGGACTATTATTTAAATGGTGGCCGATTGGGAAAAGGGGAGATGCAGCGAGACCTGGGGGTGTCATGGTACACCAGTCATTGAAAGTAGGCATGCAGGTGCAGCAGGCAGTGAAAAAAGCGAATGGTATGTTAGCTTTCATAGCAAAAGGGGGGGGGGGGGGAAGGTGGGGGGGGATTTGAGTACAGGAGCAGGAGGTTCTACTTCAGTTTGTAC
Organism: Okamejei kenojei; assembly: GCA_035221665.1. Classification (NCBI taxonomy): domain Eukaryota; kingdom Metazoa; phylum Chordata; class Chondrichthyes; order Rajiformes; family Rajidae; genus Okamejei; species Okamejei kenojei. The sequence continues at coordinate 135,485,116 of CM069134.1, read as the reverse complement.
AGGGCGTCTTGGTGAGACCACACCTGGAGTATTGCGTGCAGTTTTGTGTTTTCTCCAAATCTGAGGAAGGAGAACATTAATTGCCATAGAGGGTATAGTGCAGAGAAGGTTCACCAGACTGATTTCCTGGATGTCAGGACTGTCTTATGAAGAAAGACTAGGATAGACTCGGTTTATATCTCATCTGGAATTTAGGAGATTAAGAGGGGATCTTATAGAACTTACAAAATTCTTAAGGGGTTGGACAGGCTCAGATGCAGGAAGGAAGATTGTTCCCCGATGTTGGCGGAAGTCCAGGACAAGGGGTCACAGCTTAAGGATAAGGGGGTAATCCTCTTAAGACCGAGATGAGAAAGACTTTCTTCACACAGAGAGTGGTGAGTCTCTGGAACTCTCTGCCACAGAGGGTAGTTGAGGCCAGTTCATTGGCTATATTTAAGAGTGAGTTGGATGTGGCCCTTGTGGCTAAGGGGATCAGAGGGTATGGAGAGAAGGCAGGTACGGGATACTGAGTTGGATGTTCAGCCATGATCATATTGAATGGCGGTGCAGGCTCGAAGGGCTGAATGGCCTACTCCTGCACCTAATTTCTATGTTTCTATGTTTCTATCATCCTTCCTCAGATTCGGTGCCCACAATTGTTCACAACATACCAAATGCAGCCCGACCAGCGCCTTGCAGAGCCTCAGCATTACATCCCCGAACTGAACTGAACCCAGTCCCCTGCGCTCCAAGGAGTAGAGTCCCAGCCTGCCCAACCTCTCCCTGTAGCTCAGGCCCTTGAGTCCTGGCTGCATCCTCGTAAATCTTCTCTGCGGAACTGAAGGAGTTAGCGTGCCGCGGTCAACAGTATTTTTGGCCGGCTTTCAGCGACGTAGGTAAACCTGGAGTTTAAGGTTTTTTGGCTTCTTCCAACAGTTTCATCCTCGCAATTTTTTTCCCCCAACTGTAAGATGATACAAAAACTTTCAAAACTCTTTATTTGAAGACAACTCTCATTTACACTGGAATCACTCAGTACCTATCAGCCCTGACAGCTATTCACAAACAATCGTGTTACATGATATTTTCAGTCACGCTGCTTTCCCACTTAGAGGCAGCGGGGTTTAGTCAGGATTGGCCATTGCAAGACCTGGAGCACAGATGCATTCCTTTATTAAGAAGAGTTTCAAGTAGTGTACTAATTAGCCAGAGAAAGCAGCCTACCAGAGGACTGGGAGAAATTCAGTCCAACAGGGGACAAAGGGCTTAATTAGGAAAGGGAAAATGGGAACAAGGACATGGCAGACCAATTGAATAACTACTTTGGTTCTGTCTTCAATAAGGAAGACATAAATAATCTGCCGGAAATAGTAGGGGATCGCGGGTCAAATGAGATGGAGGAACTGAGTGAAATCCAGGTTAGCCGGGAAGTGGTGTTAGGTAAATTGAATGGATTAAAGGCCGATAAATCTCCAGGGCCAGATAGGCTGCATCCCAGAGTACTTAAGGAAGTAGCCCCAGAAATAGTGGACGCCTTAGTGATAATTTTTCAAAACTCTTTAGATTCTGGAGTAGATCCTGAGGATTGGAGGGTAGCTAATGTAACCCAACTTTTTAAAAGGGAGGGAGAGAGAAAACGGGGAATTACAGACCAATTAGTCTAACATTGGTAGTGAGGAAACTGCTAGTCAGTTATTAAATTTGGGATAGCAGCACATTTGGAAAGTGGTGAAATCATTGGACAAAGTCAGCATGGATTTACAAAAGGTAAATCATGTCTGACGAGGGTACACAAAAGGCTGGAGAAACTCAGCGGGTGCAGCAGCATGTAAGGAGCGAATCTCAGGATGCTGCTGCACCCGCTGAGTTTCTCCAGCCTTCTGTGTGCCCTCAATTTTCCAGCATCTGCACTTCCTTCTTTAACACAACATCACGTCTGACGAATCGTATTGAATTTTTTGAGGATGTAACTAGTAGAGTGGATAAGGGAGAACCAGTGGACGTGGTATATCTGGACTTTCAGGAATCTTTCGACAAGGTCCCACACAAGAGATTGGTATACAAACTTAAAGCACACGGTATTGGCGGTTCAGTATTGATGTGGATAGAGAACTGGCTGGCAGACGGGAAACAAAGAGTAGGAGTGAACGGGTCCTTTTCAGGATGGCAGACAGTGACTAGTGGGGTGCCGCAAGGCTCAGTGCTGGGACCCCAGCTATTTACAATATATATTAATGATTTGGACAAGGGAATTGAATGCAACATCTCCAAGTTTGTGGATGTTAGCTGTGAGGAGGATGCTAGGAAGCTGCAGGATGACTTGGATCGGCTGGGTGAGTGGGCAAATGCATGGCAGATGCAGTATAATGTGGATAAATGCGAGGTTATCCACTTTGGTGGCAAAAACAGGAAAGTATACTATTATTTGAGTGGTGGCCAATTAGGAAAAGGGGATATGCAGCGAGACCTGGGTGTCATGGTACACCAGTCATTGAACGTAGGCATGCAGGTGCAGCAGGAAGTGGAGAAAGCGAATGGTATGTTGGCATTCATAGCAAAAGGATTTGAGTATAGGAGCAGGGAGGTTCTACTGCAGTTGTACAGGGTCTTGGTGAGGCCACACCTGGAGTATTGCGTACAGTTTTGGTCTCCTAATCTGAGGAAATACATTCTTGCCATAGAGTGAGTACAGAGAAGGTTCACCAGACTGATTCCTGGGATGTCAGGACTTTCATATGAAGAAAGACTGGATAGACTCGGCTTGTACTCTCTGGAATTTAGAAGATTGAGGGGGGACCTTATAGAAACTTACAAAATTCTTAAGGGGTTGGACAGGCTAGATGCAGGAAGATTGTTCCCAATGTTGGGGAAGTCCAGCTCAAGGGGTGACAGTTTAAGGATAAGGGGGAAATATTTTAGGACTGAGATGAGAAAAACATTTTTCACACAGAGAATCTCTGGAATTCTCTGCCACAGAGGGTAGTTGAGGCCAGTTCATTGGCTATATTTAAGAGGGAGTTAGATGTGGCCCTTGTGGCTGAAGGGATCAGGGGGTATGGAGAGAAGGCAGGTACAGGATACTGAGTTGGATGATCAGCCATGATCATATTGAATGGCGGTGCAGGCACGAAGGGCCGAATGGCCTACTCCTGCACCTATTTTCTATGTTTTTATGTTGCTATGTTTCCACTGATTCTAAATGTGATTTGCTCTTGCATCGTGGCCGAATCAGCATTTCCCTGTCACTTCAGCCAAAGGTAGACAAGAAATACTGGAGAAACTCAGCGGGTAATTGTTATATGGTTATATGGTTATATGGGTGAAGCAGCACCTATGTAGGGAAGGTATTGGTGACATTTCGGGGTCGAGAACCTGCTTCAGACTGACGACGGATTCAGGAGAAGAGTCTCGACCCAAAACGTCACCAATTCCTTCTCTCCGTAGATGCTGCCTCACCCGTTGAGTTCCTTCAGCATTTTTTGTCTACCTTCGATTTTTCCAGCATCTGCACTTTCTTCTCTCATCTCTTTTTTTTTTTTTTTTTTTTTTCTTTTTTTTTTTTTTTTTTTTTTTTTTTTTTTTTTTTTTTTTTTTTTTTTTTTTTTTCCTCGCTTACTTCTTGCTTAACAAAAGGCTGGCTTCTTTGCAATTTCACTGCACAGCCCTTGGTCTGTTCCTGATCACTGTAGCCAATTCCCAAACCAGATTGTAATATTTCCTAGACAAGAAGTTTTCCCAGCCGCGAGTAGGAAGCATGGAGGTTCTCGGAGACACTCTGAATTTCCTCAATGCTGAGGATGGTGTAAGGCGCTGCCTTGCCTTACTCACGAGTGCTGCAGCGTGCGATGTCCATGTCATATCATCAGAGATGTGGGACTCCCAGGTATTAAAACAGCCTCACCCTATCCCCAGTATCCCCATTGATCCTCAATGGTGTGTATGTCCTCGGATGTTGTGCCCTCCTAAAGTCCACGATCAGCTCCTTGTTTTTTTGATGTTCACGAGGAGGCTGTTGTCCTGACACCAGAGTGCCAGATCAGCCACCTCCTCCCGGTAGGCCTTCTCATCGTTGTCTGAGATCAGGCCCAACCCCACAGTGTCATCAGCAAACTTGATTATCGAGTTGGAGCTGAACCTAGCCACACAGTCATGTGTGTACAGGGAGTACAGTAGGGGGCTGCATTTGCTGCCTTCCCTCACAGTGGGAAACGTTGATTCCCCTGTGGGGGGATGTTTTATATATAATTCTATAGTGTTGTGTTTATCTTATTTGTGTGCTGCATGGTAACTCGAATTTCGCTGCACCAATTGGTACATGTGACAATAAATGTCCTTTGCCCTTTGTCTAAAGGAGGTATTTGAGGCAGGTACTATCTTAATGTTGAAGAAACATTTGGACAGGTACATGCATAAGATAGGTTTGGAGGGATATTTGCCAAGCATATGTAGTTGGGGCTAGTGTAGATGGGGCATATTTGTTGGTGTGGGCAAGTTGGACTGAAGGGCCTGTGTCCATGCTGTATGACTGTACGGCTCTAAGACTCTATACTCAGCCATTAGAATAAGCCGCATAGTTATATAGCATGGAAACAGACCCTTCATCCTCATTCATCCATGCTGGTCAGCTTGCCCATCCGAGTTTATCCCACTTGGCCCTCTCCCTCTAGAGCAGTCCGATGAAAGGTTCTGATACAAAACATCATGTTCTCCAAAGATGCTGCCTGACCTGCTGAGTTTTCCCAGCACTCTGTGTCTTCCCTCTAAACATTTCCTTTTGATGAATATTTTTTATTAGTTGTAAATACATATTAATAAAAAATACTTCTTACGTACATTCATAATATTATTAATATTAGGAAAAAGCTAGAGAAAAAATTAATATAGAAAATAAGAAAGTGAATGGAGTATTAAACAATTATCCATCGTCGGAGATATAAGCATGATTTATTATACGTAATTCTTCATCCATTCTATTATTCAGGCCTCAGTCAAGCCTCCGCACTGAGCCACTTTGACCCTGTAAATATTCAATATACGGAGACCATATCCCTCTGAAAAGATCCAACCTGTCCATTAGGACAAGCCTCAATCTTTCCAGATGGAGTGTCTCCGACATTTCTGTATTCCACATTTTGATTGTGGGGGATGTAGGACCTTTCCAGAATTTTAATATTAATTTTTTCCCAATTATTAAACCACCCTCTAAACATTTCCTATCAAAGTCCCTATTCAAATGTCTTTTGAAGATATTCACAAAATGCTGGAATAAGGCAAGGGTCTCGACCCGAAACGTCTCCCATTCCTTCCATCTAGAGATGCCACCTGTCCTGCTGAGTTACTCCAGCTGAGTTACTCCACTTTTTGTGTCTGTCTTCGGATTAAATTAGCAACTGCAGTTCCTTCTTACATAGAGCAGTACGGCACAGGTACAGGCCCTTCAGCCCACAATGTCCATGCCGAACATGTTACCAAGTTACCCCTAATGTCTGTTGCCAGCATGTAATCCATATCGCTCCATTCAATGCTTATCCTTGTGATGACCTAAAAGCATCTTAAACGCCGCTATCATATCAGCCTCCACCTCCACCCATGGCAGCGCCTTCCCGGCACCCACCAGCCTCTGTTAAAGAAACGTGCCCCACCACATCCCCTCCAAACTTTGCCCATCTCACCTTAAAGCTACGCCCTCTAGTCCTTGACATCTCCACTGTCTAGATGGTGTTCACGCATGTGGGCGGCAGCAAGAAGAAAGTCTGCCACTACTATGATGGTCTCGACCCGAAACGTCACCCATCCCTTCTCTCCAGAGATGCTGCCTGTCCCGCTGAATTACTCCAGCATTTTGTGCCTGTGTTAACCAGCATTTGCAGTTCCTTCTTACATGTATGAATAGCTGATCTACCAGCTTGCATATGGCCTGCTGGATCTCACAGTTGCAAACCATTTTATCCTTGCTCACCATTCCCCTACTCCACTGTCAGAGTGAAGCTACATACCTCTTTGAGATGTTGAGATCATTGATGTTAATGGCCCGCATATTAACACTATCCTACACACACTAGGATCAATTTTTACATTTTTATCAATTTTACCAAAGATCTCTGAGAAAACCCGCGCAGGTCACAGGGAGAACGTACAAACTCCGTACAGATGGCAGCCAGAGTCGGGATCGAGCCCGGGTCTTCGGAGCAGCAGGCGCTGTAAGGCAGCAATTCTACTGCTGCGCCACTGTGTCGCGCTAAAATTTATGCAAAATGATTTTCACTAAGTAATGTATATTTGCATTTGTGATAATAATGGCCCTGTCCCACGGTACGAGTTCATTCCAAGAGCTCTCCCGAGTTTAAAAAATATCAAACTCGTGGTAAGCACAGAGAATGAACGTAGCGGGTACGTCGGAGCTCGGGGACGTCTCTTAGCGGCTCGTAACGCTAACGGCAGGTACTCGGGAAGACTCGTTAACGGCAGGTAAGCACGGGAAGACTCATGAAGATTTATCAACATGTTGAAAAATGTCCACGAGAGCTCCGAGTACCGACGAGTGGCCATTACCGTAAATCTCCGAGTTCGAATCCGGGCAAACTCAGGAGAGCTCTTGGAATGAACTCATACTGTGGGACAGGGCTTTTAGTATCCAATGGACTATGCCTCTCATAGCATTAGATACTTCAATCTGGTCTCCCCTTAACCTCCCACGCTCTCGAGAAGACAGTCAACGTTTGTCCAGCCTCTCTTGATAGGAATGTCCCTCTAATCAATACAAGAAATATTGCATTCATTTGCCATCATAGAATGAAACTCAGATGTATCTTTCATTTGGATCTAATCCTCGAAGCATTTGGCCAAGGGGTGTTTAACACTGCTATTAAGTGAAGAAGAAGGAATGTCCATCATTGACATTCCTCGATATAGGTTAACCAAACTGAAGCAGCAAAGGAGGTTACATAAAGTTCACCGGTTCACTTAATTACTCATTTTGATCCTCAAAACTTGCTCACAAGCATCGGGAAAGCATAAAAACAGTTTACAGATAATGTGGACAAAGATGCTGGAGAAACTCAGCGGGTGAGACAGCATCTCCGGAATAGGCGACGTTCCTTGTCAAGATGTTTTTCTAAAAATGTTTTCAACTTATGATAACCTGCAGGGATCCAGGTGATGTGAGTCAAACCAAAGAGCGTTCTCCGAAACCAGGGCTACCGAGGAAGAAGTACGTCATACTCCAAATTACAAATAGTACACATGTTTTTAAAAAAATTACAATGTGCCGCAGGAACTCTGCGCGTCAGGCAGCATCTGTGGGGGCATGGATAGGCGGTATTTCGAGGCAGGACCCTTCTTCAAACTGATTGTAGTGGGGGGGGGGGGGGGGGGGGGGGGGAGTGAATGGTGAAAGAGAACTGGATATGGGAAACAGTCTGAAGAAGAGTCTCGACCCGAAATGTCACCCATTCCTTCTCTCCAGAGAAGCTGCCTGTCCCGCCGAGTTACTCCAGCATTTTGTGTCTAACAAAAGCCCAGCAAGTGATAGGTGGACTGATTGTTGAGGCAATAGACAATAGACAATAGATGCAGGAGTAGGCCATTTGGCCCTTCGAGCCAGCACCGCCATTCAATGTGATCATGACTGATCATCCCCAATCAGTACCCCGTTCCTGATTGGGGATGATCCCCTGACTCTACTATTTTTAAGAGCCCTATCTAGCTCTCTCTTGAAAGCATCCAGAGAACCTGCCACCACCACCCTCTGGGGCAGAGAATTCCACAGACTCACCACTCTCTGTGAGAAAAAGTGTTTCCTCGTCTCCGTTCTAAATGGCTTACTCCTTATTCTTAAACTGTGGCTCCTGGTTCTGGACTCCCCCAACATCGGGAACATGTTTCCTGCCTCTAGCGTGTCGAAACCCTTAATAATCTTATAGGACGGTGGGGGGGTGGGGGGGGGGGTGGGGGGGGGGGGGGCGTGTGAAAGGGCAAGCTGGTGGGAATGCACGCCAGGGTGGGGCACAGGGAAGTTGGGGACAGAGGGGGTTCTTAAAATTGGAGAATACAACGTTCATACCGTTAGGTTTAGTTTCAGTCAAGAGTCAAGAGTCAAGAGTGTTTTATTGTCATATGTCCCGGATGGGACAATGAAATTCTTACTTGCTGCAGCACTACAGAATATGTGAATATGTAAACACAGTAAATAACGGGGGAAGAGAAAAAAAAGAAAAAGTTCAATCAGTAATAATATAGCAATAATATTATAGCAGTTTTGAGAACAGCGCGGAACAGGCCCTTCGGCCCACCGTGCCCACGCCGACCAGCGATCCCGCATTTAACCGTATACCAAGCCATTTAACCGATAAACCTGTACGTCTTTGGAGTGTGAGAAGAAACCGAAGATCTTGGGGAAAACCCGCGCAGATTACGGGGAGAACGTACACTCCATAAAGACAGCGCCCGTAGTCGGGATCGAACCCGGGTCTCCGACGCTGCGCGCGCTGTAAGGCAGCAACTCTACCGCTGCGCCACCGTGCTACCCAAGCGGAATATGAGTGAGGTAGAGCTCTGGGGGCTAGAGGAATCAAGGGATATGGGGAGAAGGCAGGCACGGGGTACTGATTGTGGATGATCAGCCATGATCACAATGAATGGCGGTACTGGCTCGAAGGGCCGAATGGCCTCCTCCTACACCTATTTTCTTTGTTTTTATGCTTCTATGAGTTGCTGTTCCTCCAGGTAGCATTCGCCTCACAATGGAGGAAGATATTTGTTTACTTTAGTTTAAAGATACAGCACAGGAAACAGGCCCTTCGGCCCACCGTGACCACATCGACCATCAATCACCCGTTCACACGAGTTCTATCTTAATCCCATCATCTCACTCACTCCCCACTTCTTCTTAGGCCCCCTTCGGTCATGACTGACCATGGGTGTCTCCAGCGTGCTATTCCCTATATGGAGGACGCCTGTGCGTGACTTTGTTTAACGTGGGGAGACTGGTGCACAGACAGCCACCCCACGGTCCTTGACAGATCTGGGTCAGGATCCAGTGGCATGGAGTCCAAGACGACCGGAGACCCTTTTCTGCTGCAGCCTTCATCCGCCTTCCCAGCCGTGGTGACGCTCCACTAAGGTCAGCCATCGTCCTCCGCCTGTTCCACCGTTGAGGTCTTGGTTGAGGTCAAATGACTCTATGACTCTATTGGTGAAAGTCCTCAGACAATAGACAATAGGTGCAGGAGTAGGCCATTCGGCCCTTCGGGCCAGCACCGCCATTCAATGTGATCATGGCTGATCATTCCCAATCAGTCATCGCAACCCTTTTAGATATGATTAAGAAAGAACTACAGATGCTGGTAATACGAAATTGAAGCAGTGCACTGACACAGCCACAGGCTTACGTGGGTCTGAAAGGCTTGGACGGAGATGGGCCAAACGTCGCAAACAGAACCAGCTAAGATGGGGCATTTTGGTCAGCGTGGGCGAGTTGGGCGGAGGGGCTCGTTTACGTGCTGTATCTTGCGTGCTTATGCGCCAGTTCTTTGCATAAGAAAGCATTTTGTTCCTCAGTCAAAGTCGAATGATAAGTTAATTGTGAGAAATGACCACTGACAAACAAGTTCAGACTGCCAGGATCTAGACTGGCAGACCCACTCGTGCACGAGTAAACAGTGCCTTATTATCAGATGAGAGTTTTCTCTGGAGGGATGCGTCAATTTTTCTAGTGTCGACTTTCCCACGGACTCTCAGCCGGGCCAGTCCCCACCGAGCTGCGTGCAACTTACAGCTTTGGAGAGGTGACAGAAGTAAATCCTGGCACTTTAATGACTTCTGGTACTGCATTCTGACGAGTTATCACCTTTTCATGTCCGAAGTCTGCGCCGACTGTCCCAAGAACACAAGCCACCAGAGGGATGGTGACACGTCAGCCGGTCCGTGGAGGCTATTCAAGTGCAAGAGGTCTGAAAACATAAGTGTCCTTTCATTGAACCACGCTGAAGATGAGGAGGATGTGAGTCCAAACGGTAAACCTACAAGCTTCTCAAGACGACCCAACCCAAACAGGCTGCTTCTGTTTGACCTCCGCTTATCAGATCCTGAGTGAAGTGGTGACCTCGGTGGAGAGTCCAGAGAAGTGTCCCGACCCAAAACGTCTCCTATCCATCTCCTCGAGGTCATGGCCTCTGAATAAATGGACGTTCTTTTAGGAAGGAGATGAGGAGAAATTTCTTTAGTCAGAGGGTGGTGAATCTGTGGAATTCTTTGCCATACACGTCTGTGGAGGCCAAGTCAGTGGATATTTTTAAGGCAGTGATAGATTCTTGATTAGTGGGGGTGTTCGGGGTTATGGGGAGAAGGCAGGAGAATGGGGTTAGGAGGGAGAGATAAGATCAGCCGTGGTTGAATGGCGGAGTTGAATTGACGGGCCGAATGGCCTAATTCTATCCTATCCCTTATGACCTTATATCTTCCACAGATGTCTCATTGTCTATAGTCATTCTCACCGAACAATAGACAATAGGTGCAGGAGTAGGCCATTCGGCCCTTCAAATATGATCACAGCTGATCATCCACAATCAGACCCCGTTCCTGCCTTCTCCTCATATACCCTGCCTCCGCTATCTTTAACACAAAGCTAACAATGGCCTGTTTCCTTTATCATCATTAATTTTTTGCACATCTTTCATTCATTTGTTCGATATCTCGCTACATCTCCGTCTATATCTCTCGTTTCCCCCTCCCTTGACTCTCAGTCTAAAGAAGGGTCTCGACCCGAAACGTCACCTATTCCTTTTCTCAAGAGATGCTATCTGACCCGCTGAGTTACTCCAACATGTTGAAGTCTGAAGAAGGGTCTTGACTCGAAACGTCACCTATTTCCTTCGCGCCATAAATGCTGCCTCACCCGCTGAGTTTCTCCAGCATTTTTGCCCACCAACATATTGAGATATTTGACTGGTAGGATAGAAGGCAAGGTTTGGAGTTTACTCTTGTGGGCCCATCTGTGTCCAAGTTGTGTTGTTGTTCGTCCTTCGTAGTTGAAGAAGACCATGACTTCAGTGTTTTTGTTTGTGGGTCCGGAGGTGACTGGTGAGACCGATCCGGACCCGGAAGGCTGGCCCGCATATGGGACACGGTTGGGTGGGCGCCTCAGTAGAAGCCGGTAGCCCGAGCACCGCGCACGGCGCGTTCCCTGTGAGCGTCTGCGGTGCGCCCCATCCCAGCTGCACGCGCTCCCATGGTAATCATGCTTCGTGCAGTCAGGCGGCAACGTTCCTGAAGTCACGACTGGCGCTTGACTCAGATTAAAGTGAGGGAGAGTGGCGCAAATGGTCAGCCACACTCTCTCGTCCCGGCCTGTCTGGATCCAGTGGCAAGACATATGTGAACATTGTGCCCTAATTGCACTCCACGACTTTTAACGTTTTATTAAAACCCGATTGTCTCGGGTGCATCAACAACAGTCCCTTCGTGAACAAGGCAGCCTAGATTTCCTGCCAATTCTCCAGGTCATTTCGTAGATGGAAGCTGTAGGATGAGAATGCTTATGGACTTCAAGAGAAATAGTTAAGGGGCTGTCCCACTTAGGCGACCTGATAGGCGAGTTTAGAAGAGTTTGAAATAAGGTCATGTATAAGACCTCCTTCGACTATGTTGAAGATCTCCTTCGACTAGCTACGACTAACTACGACTAACTTCGGGAAAATTGGACACCGAATAATGGAGAGTGAAGACGGCCTCCTTCGACCTCCCTTCGACTATGATGAAGACTAACTACGACTACCTTCGCCTATCTTCAACTACCCTTGATTACCTACTACTAACATGCCGACCTACTACGACTTACTAGTATAGTTTTTTTCCACCTTTTTTTACTCGCGGGCATTTTTTAACATATTGAAAAAATGCTGCGACCTAGCTGAGGCCTCGAGTATGCGGAGACCACTCTCGAGCATGAAGGAGAGTTACGAAGACCTCCAACGACCTCGTGTCGACCATGCTGTGAGTATGAGTCGAGGGCAAACTCGCCAGAACTCGCGGATTAGGGTGCCCAAGTGGGACAGCCCCTTAAGTCAAAGAACTGATTTCAATATAGTAAGCAGAAGGCTGTGGAGGCCAAGTCAATGGATGTTTTTAAGCTAGAGATAGATAGGTTCTTGATTAGTACGGGTGTCATGGTTGAAGGCAGGAGAATGGGGTTAGGTGGGAGAGGCATGTCAGCTATGATTGAATGGCGGAGTAGAATAGATGGGCCGAATGGCCTAATTCTCCTCCTATCAGATGACAATAGACAATAGACAATAGACAGGAGCAGGAGTCGGCCATTTGGCCCTTCAAGCCAGCACCGCCATTCAATGTGATCATGGCTGATCATTCCAGTTTCAGTAACCCGTTCCTGCCTTTTCCCCATATCCCCTGACTCCGCCCTATCAAGCTCTCTGTTGAAAGCATCCAGAGAACCTGCCTCCACCGCCCTCTGAGGCAGAGAATTCCACAGACTCACATCTCTCTGTGAGAAAAAGTGTTTCATTGTCTCCGTTCTAAATGGCTTACTCCTTATTCTTAAACTGTGGCCCCTGGTTCTGGACTCCCCCAACATCGGGAACATGTTTCCTGCCTCTAGCTTGTCCAAACCCTTAACAATCTTATATGTTTCAATGAGATTCCCTCTCATCCTTCTAAACTCCAGAGTGTACAAGCCCAGCTGCTCTATTCTCTCAGCATATGACAGTCCCGCCATCCCGGGAATTAACCTTGTAAACCTACGCTGCACTCTCTCAATAGCAAGAATGTCCTTCCTCAAATTAGGGGACCAAAACTCCACACAATACTCAAGGTGACCTTATGTACCTCTACAGCCAATCCTTCACAATTCTGAAAGGAGCAGCAGAAGGTCACCACAATCACAATTTCCAGAAAAGAACATAGAACAGTACAGGAACAGGCCCTTCAGCCCACAATGTCCATGCCAAGCATGATTCCAAGATCTACTAATCTCCTCTCCCTGCACGCTCTCCATATCCCTCCATTCCCCGCATAACAATAAGGCCTTAGTGGCTCAGCACTTCAACTCCCCCTCCCATTCCACATCCGACCTCTCGGTCCTGGGCCTCCTCCACGGCCAGAGTGAGCAACACCGCAAGCTGGAGGAACAGCACCTCATATTCCGCTTGGGGAGTCTGCATCCTTTGGGCTTGAATATTGAATTTTCTCAATTCTGTTAACCCTTGCTGTCTCCTCCCCTTCCCACCTCTCCCTCAGCCCTGGGGCCCTGGCATTCCCTCTATCTCTATCTCTCCCCCACCCTAGTCGCACCAGCTTCTCATTTTCACACCACGAACAGCTTACAATGGCTTGTTCCCTTTATCACCGATACTTTTTTGCATATCTTTCACTCATTGTTCCTTATCTCTCCACATCACCGTCTATATCTCTCGTTTCCCTGATCCCTGACCAGTCTGAAGAAGGGTCTCGGCCCGAAACGTCGCCTATCTCCTTCGCTCCTTAGATGCTGCTGCACCCGCTGAGTTTCTCCAGCTTTTTGTGTACCCCAGGTCATAAGGCCATATGTTTTACGAGAAAAGATTTATGAGAAAGTTGCCAGGACTAGAGGGTGTGAGCTATAGGGTGAGGTTGAGTGGTGCTGGGTCTCTATCCCATGGAGCGTAGGAGGATGAGGGGAGATCTTATAGGTTCAAGGTGAAGGGGAAAAGATTTAATAGGAATCCGAGGGGTAACCTTTTCACACAGTGGGTGGTGGGTGTATGGAACAAGCTGCCAGAGGAGGTAGTTGAGGCTGGAACTATCCCATCATTTAAGAAATAGTTGGACATGTACAAGGATAGGACAGGTCTGGAGAGTTATGGACCAAGCACAGGCAAAGGGTTCAAAGAATAAACCTAGCAATTATAGACCTATTAGTTTGACGTCAGTGGTGGGCAAATTAATGGAAAGGATACTTAGAGATAATATATATAAGCATCTGGATAAACAGGGTCTGATCAGGAACAGTCAACATGGATTTGTGCCTGGAAGGTCATGTTTGACAAACCTTCTTGAATTTTTTGAAGCGGTAACTAGGGAAATTGATGAGGGTAAAGCAGTGGATGTTGTCTATATGGATTTCAGTAAGGCCTTTGACAAGGTTCCCCATGGAAGGTTGGTTAAGAAGGTTCAATCTTTGGGTGTTAATGGCGGAGTAGAAAGATGGATTCAACAGTGGCTGAATGGGAGATGTCAGAGAGTAATGGTGGATGGCTGTTAGTCAGGTTGGAAGCCGGTGACCAGTGGGGTGCCTCAGGGATCTGTGTTGGGTCCACTGTTGTTTGTCATGTACATCAATGATCTGGATGATGGGGTGGAAAATTGGATAAGTAAGTATACAGATGATACTAAGATAGGTGGTGTTGTGGATAATGAAGTAGATTTTCAAAGTCTACAGAGAGATTTGGGCCATTTGGAAAAGTGGGCTGAAAGATGGCAGATGGAGTTTAATGCTGATAAGTGTGAAGTGCTACATCTTGGCAGGACAAATCAAAATAGGACGTACATGGTAAACGGTAGGGAATTGAGGAATGCTGTGGAACAGAGGGATCTAGGAATAACTGTGCATAGTTCCCTGAAGGTGGAATCGCATGTAGATAGGGTGGTAAAGAAAGCCTTTGGTGTGCTGGCCTTTATAAATCAGAGCATTGAATATAGGAGTAGGGAAGTAATGTTAAAATTGTACAAGGCATTGGTAAGACCAATTCTGGAGTATGGTGTACAATTTTGGTCGCCTAGTTATAGGAAGGATGTCAACAAAATAGAGAGAGTACAGAGAAGATTTACTAGAATGTTGCCAGGATTCCAGCAACTATGTTACAGAGAAAGGTTGAACAAGTTAGGTCTATATTCTTTGGAGCGCAGAAGGTTAAGGGGGGACTTGATTGAGGTCTTTAAAATGATGAAAGGGATAGACAGAGTTGACGTGGATATGTTTTTCCCATTGAGGGCAGGGAAGTTTCAAACAAGAGGGCATGACATGAGAATTAAGGGACAGAGGTTTCGGGGTAACGTGAGGGGGAACCTCTTTACTCAGAGGGTGGTGGCTGTGTGGAATCAGCTTCCAGCAGAAGTGGTGGAGGCAGGATCGATTTTAGCATTTAAGAGTAAAGTGGATAGGTATATGGACGTGAAGGGAATGGAGGGGTATGGTCTGAGTGCAGGTAGATGGGACTAGGGGAAAACAAATGGTCGGCACGGACTGGAAGGGCCGAGAGGGCCTGTTTCCGTGCTGTAATTGTTATATGGTTATATAAGTGGGACTAGGGTAGCTGGGACATTGCTGGCCGGTGTGGGCGAGTTAGGCCGAAGGGCCTGTTTCCACACTGTATCACTCTATACTCTAAGTCTACTATGCCATTCAATCATGGCTGATCTATCTCTCCCTCCTAACCCCATTCTCCTGTCTTCACCCTGCATTCGGCCCATCAAGTCAATGTGCCGATCTAAAAGCCTCTTAAACAGCACTATTGTATCTCCCTTGCCCCTCCACCATCAGCAATCCGTTCCTGGCACCCACCACTCTGTGTAAAGAAATATGACCTGCACATGTCCGTTAAAGTTTGCCCCTCTTACCTTAAAGCCTGGCCCTATAGTCTTTGGCATCGACGTCTATAAATGGTCACATAATGCAGTTCACTTCAGTGCTATGTCTGCTAAAGTGATCGCCCCCTGAAGTGTTTAAGGAAGAACTGCAGATGCTAGAAAAATGGAAGGTAGATAAAAATGCTGGAGAAACTCAGTGGGTGAGGCAGTATCTATGGAGCGAAGGAATAGGTGACGTTTGGGGTGAGACCCTTCTTCAGACTGATGTCGGGGAGGCGGGAAGAAGAAAGGAAGAGGCAGAGACAGTGGGCTGTGGGAGAGCTGGGAAGGGCAGGGGAAGGAGGGAGAAAGCAAGGACTACATGAAATTGGAGAAGTCAATGTTCATACCGTTGGGGTGTAAACTACCCAAGCGAAATATGAGGTGCTGCTCCTCCAATTTGCGGTGGGACTCACTCTGGCCCTGAAATGTAGCATGATAAGGATTATTTCGGGATTGTTTTGTGTCATTCTGAGAAATTTGACTAAACAATCTAGAACTTTGCCAGGGAAACTAGTGTGCCTTGTTCAATAGGAGGCCATTCTTGATGCACCCATGTCAACCAAGTTTTAATAAGACCTGGAATTGGATGGAGCTCTAACGAGCAAACTCCAACCTTGCCTTCTGCCTGACCAGTCTGAAGAAGGGTCTGAATAAGGTTCCCAAGCCGAAGCGTAAGGCCTGAATAGTGGGAGAGGATATTTTCACTAGTGGGAGAGTCTAGGACCATAGGTCATAGCCTCAGAATTAAAGGACGTTCCTTTAGGAACGAGATGTGGAGGAATTTCTTCAGTCAAAGGGTGATGAATCTATGGAATTCTTTGCCACTGAAGGCAAAGGGACTTGGGCGTGCTGGTGCAGGATTCCCAAATTAGTTAATCTACAAGTCGAATCGGTAGCAAAGAAAGCAAACTCAATGCTAACATTTATGTCCAGGGGGCTTTTTAAAAAAAACAGGGATGTAATGCTGAGGCTCTATAAGGCGCTGGTCAGGCCGCATTTGGAATATTGTGAGCAATTATGGGCACCATATCTGAGGAAGGATGTGCTGGCTCTGGAGAGGGTCCAGAGGAGGTTTACGAGAACGATCCCAGGAATGAGTAGGTTAATCCCCTGACTCTCTTCAATTTCAGGCACGTTGCTGGTGGGTCTTCCACTGTGAAGACTGATGCAAAAAAGTTATTCAACTCCTCCGCCATTTCTTTATTCCCCATTGTCACCTCTCCAGCGTCATTCTCCAGCGGCCCAACGTCCACTCTTGCCTCTTTATATAACTGAAGAAACTCTTGATATCCTCGTTTATATTGTTGGCTAGATTAACTTCGTATCTCACCTTTTTCATCTACAGAGATATGAACACCCAAGAACTTGAAGTTGGAGTTCCAGGTTGGCATGTAACACTACACTGCAGCAAACCTGTTCATCATAATTAGCTCACATTACATTCTTGCCCCAGCATTTACACCAGAAGGACGATATAAAAAAGATGATGTTGATATTGGCTGTCCTCCATGTGTGTATCTTTGGGACCCTCTTCTTACTGCATATACCTCCTGATTGTCCATTCATTGATTTATTGTGGTTAAACTTGCTGTGCGGCTTATTTATTTCAAAGTAATCCATTGACAGCAAAGTGCATTAAATGTGAAAGGCTTTGTATTAATCTTTCCACGAAGAGGGTAGTGAGAATATGAAAGGAGTAGTCTTAGGATAGGGGTGGGCAACCTTGTTGTGCATAGGGGCCGGAACGCATGTCTTTGAGCGGATGGCGGACCACATCTATCACATGTACACATGGATCCCGCCCCCCTCCCGCCCCGGATGGCAGGCATCAAATCACATGTACACAGAAGGTAGACGAAAATGCTGGAGAAACTCAGCGGAAGAGGCAGCCTCGTGCAATCCTCCCATGTCTCACCCGCTGAGTTTCTCCAGCATTTTTATCTGCTTTTGATTTTTCCAACATCTGCAGTCCTTTCTTAAACGTGTTCACAGAAGGTGCGTGGTCGTGCCAGCGGCTTTGCGCAGGATGCGGTACAGACAGAGCTCGGCCGCGCTCGGCGGGCCGGATGATTACGGGAAAATAAATCCGCCTGTGGGCCTGATGATTCCGGGTTACGGGCCACATTCGGCATGGGGGCCGTAGGTTTCCGACCCCTGGTTTAGGAGGTAGTTGAAGCAGGTACTATAACTACATTTAAAGGGTATTTAGACAGGTACATGGATAGGAAATGTTTATAGGGGTATGGGCCAAAGGGGACAACTGCATAGTTGTATGACAATTACAGTTTAAGTTTCCAAGTCTGGAGAGTGATGGTCATATGCTCCGCTTCTAAAATTCCCTGACACGTTAAACCCCAGCGAGGAACTCAGGTAACATCTATGATGGGACAACGTTTCGTCTCACGACCCCCTCTTCGGATGAATAGATCTATCAAGACCTATCAGTCTGAAGAAGGATTTCAACCTGAAATATCACCAATCCATTCCCTCCACAAATCCAATGGCCATGTTACTCCAGCACTTTTTGTTTAAGTTTAGGATTATTATTGTCATGTACCGGGACACAGTGAAAAGCTTCGCTTAGCACGCTACCCAAACAGATCAGACAATACCACACATAAATACAATCAAGTCAAACTCCAGTACAATAGGTAGAGAAAAGGGGAAGATACAGGGAGCAGAATATAGTTCTCAGCATTGTAGCGGATCAGTTCCAGAGACAAAGTCCAATGTCCGCAATGGGGTAGAGGTGAATCGGACAGGACCCTAGCTTATGGAAGGACCGTTCAGAAGCTGAATGACAGAGGGGAAGAAGCTGTTCCTGAGTCTGGTGGTGCACGCTCATAAGCTTTTGCATCCTCTTCCCGACGGGAGCGGGGAAAAGAAGGAATGACGGGCGGGTGGGGGGGGGGGGGGGGGGGGGGTGGAGATCGGCACGTCTTTGATTTGCTGGCTGCTTTTCAGAGGCAACGTGAAGTGTAGATGGAGTCGATGGGGGGAGTCTGGTCTGTGTCATTCACTGAAGATTCCAGCATCTGCAGTCACTTGCGTCTCCAAGTTAATCCTGGGAGTGAAGGAAAGGGATAGTGACAGGAAGGAGAGACTGGGAAGCTATTCACTGAGATAGGAGGTGGACAAAAATGCTGGAGAAACTCAGCGGGTGAGGCAGCATCTATGGAGAGAAGGAATAGGCGACGTTTCGGGTCAAGACCCTTCTTCAGACTGATGATCTCGACCCGAAACGTCACCTATTCCTTCACTCCAAAGATGCTGCCTCACCCGCTGAGTTTCTCCTGCATTTTTGTCTACCTTCGATTTTTCCAGCATCTGCACTTCTTTCTTAAACATTGAGATAGGATATTCCTGGAAGGAAAATAAGACAGAGTGCTGGTGTAAGTTAGCGGGTCAGGCAGCACCTCTGGACGGAATGAATAGGTGACATTTTGATCAGGATCCTTCCTCAGAATGACCAAGAGATGCTTCCTGAAGGGCCTGCCCCACTTGGGCGTTATTTGCGCATCATTTACGCGTCACGACGCACGACGCAATATCATTTACATGTCATGCACGTGTCGTAACACGCACGTGGCGTGCGCATGGAGCGCGCATGGCATGCATTACGCGTGCGTGGTGAGACGTGGTGCATAGTGAACCACCTGCGTGGCACGCAAATGACGCCCAAGTGGGACAGGCTCTTGACTGACTGCGTTACTCCAGCACTCTGTCTTTTTCCTTTCTCTTTGTAAACCAGCATCTGCAATTCCTTGTTTCTACTCCAAGAAGGATTCCAATCTCTCCAGCTCCTGCACACACACACACTGCCCTGATGGAGATAATAGATACAGTTTTTATTAGTTGTAAGTTTTCAACGACATTTAATGACATCCCACTTCAGCTGGGGTGGGTGCGCTGCGCTCTGTAGCAGCTCTGAAAGACACCATTGTCTCACTGTCCAATTAGTTTAAACCAGCCACTCTCTGAAATAGCTCCTCTCTCAGCTCAGTTGAATTATAAGTGAGTGAGGTCCATGACCTTCCATCATCTAGTCTTCTGCGAGATAAGATATTGGACGTACGTTATTAAATGCCAAGTCAATTTTTTACCAAAGTGCACTAAAAGTATTTAGAGGTGACCAAGATTCCCATTAAAGTTAAATTGAAGGCCTTCATCAAATTGATGAGAAGCTCTCGGTAAAATATTGGTTAGTATGCTGGGTTACAGAATTCTTATTGTATCTGGGAAAAGACAGGGGAGCCCTGTTGTATGAAAGAGCACCTGTTTTCAGGACAAATTGCTTGTCTCTGCCAATCCTCTTGTCAGCACCACGTAAATACCTGGAGGGTGAAGACACCTGCGGTTTGGAGAGTCACCGATCTGTTGAGCAGCACGAGACACTCGTTGGTGTCAACGGTCACAACATCTTCACATTCACGGCAGAATTCACCTCCATTTTTCACACAGAGAGTTGTGATTCTGTGGAATTCTCTGCCTCAGAGGGCGGTGGAGGCCGGTTCTCTGGATACTTTCAAGAGAGAGCTAGATAGGGTTCTTGAAGATAGGGGAGAAGACAGGAACGGGGTACTGATTGTAAATGATCAGCCATGATCACATTGAATGGCGGTGCTGGCTCAAAGGGCCGAATGGCCTACTCCTGCACCTGTTGTCTATTGTCTAATGTCTATTGACCCAGACCATTAGTGTCATGTAGAACGGAAACAGGCCCTTCTACCCAACTTGTCCATGTCGACCAGGATAGTAACATAGCAAGATGGAAAATACGAGCCAGCACCGGCATTCAATATGATCATGGCTGATCATCCAAAATCCGTACCCCATTCCTGCTTTCTCCCCATATCCCCTGATTCAATTAGCTTTAAGAGCTCTATCTAACTCTTTCTTGAAAACATGCTGTGAATCTGTCTCCACTGCCTTCTGTGGCAGAGAATTCCACAAATTCACAACTCTCTGGGTGAAAATGTTTTTCCTCATCTCAGTCCTAAATGGCCTACCCCTTATTTTTAAAATGTGACCCCTGGTTCTGGACTCCCCCAACATCGGGAACATTTTTTCTGCATCTAGCCTGTCCAATCCCTTAATAATTATATATGTTTCTATAGGATATCCGCTCATCCTTCCAATTCCCAGTGAATATAAGTCCAGTCGACCCATTCTTTCATCATATGCCAGTCCTGCCATCCCGGGGAAGTAACCTGGGGGACCTACGTTGCACTCCCTCAATAGCAAGAATGTCCTTCCTCAAACTAGGAGACCAAAACTAAACACAATACTCCAGGTGCGGTCTCACCAGGGACCTATACAACTACAGTAGGACCTCCTTGCTCCTATACTCAGATCCTCTCGCTATGAAGGACAACTTTCTTCACTGCCTGCCGTATCTGCATGCTTACTTCCAGTGACTGATGTACAAGCACACCCAGGTCTTGTTGCACCTCCCCTTGTCCTAATCTGACACCATTCAGATAATAATCTTCCTTCCTGTTCTTGCCAACAAAGTGGATAACCTCACATTTATCCACATTATACTGCATCTGCCATGTTTCTGCCCACTCACCCAACCTGTTCAAGTCACACTGCAGCCTCATAGCATCCTCCTCGCAGCTCACACTGCCACCCAGCTTTGTGTCATCTGCAAACTTGGAGATGTTACATTTTAATTCCTTCGTCTAAATCGTTACTATATATTGTAAATAACTCGGGTCCCAGCAATAGACAATAGGCAGCAGGTGCAGGAGTAGGCCATTCGGCCCTTCGAGCCTGCACCACCATTCAATGTGATCGTGTCTGATCATCCCCAATCAGTACCCTGTTCCTGCCTTCTCCCCATATCCCCTGACTCCACTATCTCTAAGAGCCCTATCTAGCACTCTCTTGAAAGTATCCAGAGAACCAGCCTCCACTGCCCTCTGAGGTAGAGAATTCCACCGACTCACAACTCTCTGTGTGAAGAAGCACAGAGCCTTGCGGCACCCCACTAGTCACTACCATCTAAGATGACACAAGATGCCATCTAAGTTAGTCCCATTGCCTGTAGAAACAAGGAACTGCAGATGCTGGTTAGTACATGAAAGGACACTAAGTAATGGAGGAACACAGCAGGCAAGGCAGCAGCTCTGGGGAATGAACACTTTATTGTCACATGTGACAGTGAAATTCCATGTCTGCATACCCGAGGTGTCCAATAGTTGCCACATAAAGTAGCGATGTTACAATACTTACCTTCAGCGGCGCTGCAGTTCTGCCACTGGCCGTGCGCGACTTTGGCGCCTGGGGGGGGGGGGGGGCAGGATTAAAATGCCGTTTTCTCCTGCCTGTCCGAGGCGGACTTCCTCGGGCTGCTCGCTGCTCATGAAAATGCCCTCAACGCCTACAATGTGACAGATCTCAAGAACGGGACAAAACACGGGGTAAGTCGTATATTTTACATATAAACTTGCTTCTTGGGATGGCTTTAATCAAATTTTACACTCCGAAAATGTGATTTGGGCCCCATACGAACCGGCAATGTTTTTCCTGCCGATATGGTGTTCAAATTCACTGCAATGCAACGTTCCAATCGATGGTATCTGTCCTGTAGATTCCATTTCTTAAGAAAATGTGATTTTTGGATAGCTGAAGTATCCAAATAACAAACTAATCCATTCACACAAGAATTCACAATATAATGTGATTTTGAAATCTCACTGTCATGAATTAATATGCCAGATGGAAGGAATTTGATGTTTAATTTCCATAAATTAATCTAGAAACATCAATATAATCAAAAATTGTATTTTTGCATAATACTGCCTGCCGTATCTGCATGCTTCTGCATGTTAACCATATAACCATATAACAATTACAGCACGGAAACAGAAAAACCCACTCGCAAGATGATTTAAATGCTCTTTTTTTTAACATGATTGTCATAAGAGCATCTAAATCGTCTATATTTTGTGTTATTGTCTACCCATAGTTAATATTTTTATATTAAATATGAGTTTTAGTCCCATGTATTGTGCAAAAATACATTTTTTGATTATATTGATGTTTCTAGATTAATTTATTGAAATTAAACATCAAATTCCTTCCATCTGGCATATTAATTCATGACAGTGAGATTTCAAAATCACATTATAATGTGAATTCTTGTGTGAATGGATTAGTTTGTTATTTGGATACTTCAGCTATCTAAAAATCACATTTTCTTAAGAAATGGAATCTACAGGACATTCTTAATGGGAAAGTAGTGGGCAGAAACGCATGTCATGCGTGGTTTGAAGAGCAAAAACCTGTAGTTTACAATGCCAACATTGAAAAGTTGAGGAAAAACAAGGTGTATATAGTTGCTTATTGGTTACAATCTGAGGAGTATGATGATGCTACTGATGATATGCCAATGTACAAGCTAGCAACTGATCTTCTCCATAAAGACTTGATCTATTGCTAGAAATTGTAATTTATTTACCTATCTGTTACAGACTTACAGCATATAATACAATAATATTAAAGTTCTGATCTTGAGAATATCACATTTTTGAATTTTCAATGCAGTCTGGGTGTTTATTACTATTTCCGTCACAATGGTCAATTTTGTAATTGACTACAATTAGGTAATTAATTATATGCTTTAATTTCAGGTCATCCAAATAAGATGTTTTATATTTGTTTCAGAATGCTTCAATCTATAATAACTGAAAACTTCATTCAGTTCTCTTAATTTTTAAGAACGTTATGGGCTTTTGACTGTCCTTGATCGCAGCTTTTGTGTTGTCAATGCAAAAGCAATAGGGAACAAGATGCTAATTTCCAAGTATGAAAATGGCCATAACTTTTTTAATATTGATGATATGAAAGTGAATTAGGCAACAAATTAAACTTATTTTTATGCTTTATCTGATGGGATAAATTGCAGACTTGATTTTTTAAATCTCAAAATGTTGTAACATTGCTACATAAAGGACGGTGACACAGTGACAAGGCATGGATAGGGGACGTTTTGATTGGGATCCTACAGACTGAAGTTTGCTGTGTTTGTCTCATGAGGGCTGATCTTAGCTTAGCTTCGCTAATGGAATCAAGGGATACTGCCATACTGTAAAATAAGCAGCAAGACACACAACTACATAAAAGTTACCATAAACATCCACCACAGTGGATTCCCAACATTCCTCACTGTGATGGAAGGCAATAAAGTCCAAACTTCTTCCTCTTTAATTCTGGATGATCAGCCATGATTATATTGAATGGCGGTGCTGGCTCGAAGGGCTACTCCAGCACCTATTTTCTATGTTTAATGTCACCTTTGTTTAATGTCACCTGCACAGAGGTACCAGTGAGCAGTGCTGAACTACTATCTACCTTTTTTGTGACCCTCGGACTTTCCTTGATCTGACTTTGCTGGCTTTACCTTGCACTAAACGTTAGTCGTAAGATCATAAGATCATAAGTGATAGGAGTAGAATTAGGCAATTCGGCCCATTAAGTCTACTCCGCCATACAATCACGGCTGATCTATCTTTTCCTCCTAACCCCATTCTCCTGCATTCTCCCAGTAACCCCTGACACCTTCATTCATTCATTCATCACCGTTGAAAACATTAGCGACGCAGTGGTGCTGGTTTCCGACGGGAACGGTGACGGACGCACCACACATCTCTGTCCTCCAGTTCCTGTAGACTTCCGCCGCTGGAAGTCTAGGGTGTTGGTATGTGTGTGCTTTATCATCATTCCTTACAATGCCGTGTACGACAGTGACCGCAACATCTACTGTAGTGTGGATGGCCGTTGGCTCGCTAGGAGCTCATCCGCCCTTTGACAGGTCTTGTTTTTGGTCCTGCTGGGGGTCCACAGCCCCCTTCTCACCCGGCAAACCAGGTGGGGGAGACGGTTTAGTCGCCGACTATCCGACCATGGAGCGGGTAGCACGGGATTACATGGTACACATGGTGGGGGGGGGGGGGGACTAGCATTTAGTGCAAGGTACAGTGGCTTGCAAAAGTATTCTATTCATACCTCTTGAACTTTTCCACATTTTGTCACGTTACAACCACAAACGTAAATGTATTTTATTGGGATTTTATGCGATAGACCAACACAAAGTGGCGCATAATTGTGAAGTGGAAGGAAAATGATGCATGGTTTTCAAATTTTTTTACAGATAAAAAACTGAAAAGTGTGGCGTGCAAAAGTATTCAGCCCCCTTTACTCTGATACCCCTAAATACAATCCAGTGCAACCAATTGCCTTCAGAAGTCACCTAATTAGTAAATAGAGTCCACTTGTGTGTAATCTAATCTCAGTATAAATACAGCTGTTCTGTGAAGGCCTCAGAGGTTTGTTAGAGAACATTAGTGAACAAACAATGTTCCTTGGGCATCATGAAGTCCAAGGAACACACCAGACAGGTCAGGGATAAAGTTGTGGAGAAGTTTAAAGCAGGGTTAGATTATAAAAATATATCCCAAGCTTTGAACATCTCACGGAGCACTGTTCAATCCATCATCCAAAAATGGAAAGAGTATGGCAGAACTGCAAACCTACCAAGACATGGCTGTCCACCTAAACTGACAGGCTGGGCAAGGAGAGCATTGATCAGAGAAGCAGCCAAGAGGCCCATAGTAACTCTGGAGGAGCTGCAAAGATCCACAGCTCAGGTGGGAGAATCTGTCCACAGGACAACTATTAGTCGTGCACTCCACAAATCGGGCCTTTATAGAAGAATGGCAAGAAGAAAGCCATTGTTGAAACAAAGCCATAAGAAGTCCCATTTGCAGTTTGCCACAAGCCATGTGGGGGACACTGCAAACATGTGGAGGAAGGTGCTCTGGTCTGATGAGACCAAAATTGAAGTTTTTGGCCTAAATGCAAAACGCTATGTGTGGCGGAAAACTAACACTGCACATCACCCTGAACACACCATCCCCACTGTGAAACATGGTGGTGGCAGCATCATGCTGTGGGGATGCTTTTCTTCAGCAGGGACAGGGAAGCTGGTCAGAGTTAATGGGAAGATGGATGGAGCTAAATACAGGGCAATCTTGGAAGAAAACCTGTTAGAGTCTGCAAAAGACTTGAGACTGGGGCAGAGATTCACCTTCCAGCAGGACAACGACCCTAAACATACAGCCAGAGCTACAATGGAATGGTTTAGTTCAAAGCATTTTCATGTGTTAGAATGGCTCAGTCAAAGTCCAGACCTAAATCCAATTGAGAATCTCTGGCAAGACTTGAAAATTGCTGTTCACAGACGCTCTCCATCCAATCTGACTGAGCTTGAACTATTTTGCAAAGAAGAATGGGCAAAAATTTCAGTCTCTAGATGTGCAAAGCTGGTAGAGACATACCCCAAAAGACTTGCAGCTGTAATTGCAGCGAAAAGTAGTTCTACAAAGTATTGATTCAGGGGGGCTGAATACTTTTGCACGCCACACTTTTCAGTTTTTTATTTGTAATAAAATTTGGAAACCATGTATCATTTTCCTTCCACTTCACAATTATGCACCACTTTGTGTTGGTCGATCACATAAAATCCCAATAAAATACATTTACGTTTGTGGTTGTAACGTGACAAAATGTGGAAAAGTTCAAAGGGTATGAATACTTTTGCAAGCCACTGTAAATCTAGCAAAGTCCGATCAAGGAAATTCCGAAGGTCATCAAAGAGGTAGATAGTAGTTCAGCACTGCTCACTGGTACCTCAGTACAGGTGACAATAGACATAGAAACATAGAAACATGGACAAATAGGTGCAGGAGTAGGGCATTCGGCCCTTCGAGCCAGCACCGCCATTCAATGTGATCATGGCTGATCATCCACAATCAGTAGCCCGTTCCTGCTTTTTTCCCCATATCCCTTGATTCCGTTAGGCCAAAGAGCTAAATCTAACTCTAACTCTCTTGAAAACTGAACCTGGAGAATAAACCTAAGCCTAAAGAAATGTGGGTTGGAAAGGTAAAGCGCAGATGAGTTTAATCCCCCGACATCAGTCTGAAAAGGGTCTCAACCCGAAACGTCGCATATTCCTTCTCTCCATAGATGCTGCCTCACCCACAGGAGTTTCTCCAGCATTTTTGTCTGCCTTCGCTTTTTTCCAGCATCGGCAGTTCTTTGTTAAACGATGAGTTTGTTCAGATCACTTTGTGTTTCTGCAGTTGCCTCTGCTCCGTGTTAAGTCCGCAGCCCTCGAGGCACTTTCTGTTTACCTGCTTGACAAACTAGGGAGGTTCCGTCAGTTTCATTTAGCGTTTCCATATGTCAAAGAGATTAGGCAATCCTTTTCAAATTACAGGACGAAATGGCAGGCATGCCAAGTTTCATTCACGAATGCAAGACGACTGCTCAGTTTATTGTCGAGCGTGTTGGGCGACTGGCGGAAAAATAAAACGAGCTGAACCACATATTCAACTGGACTGCTGAACCTTGTCACCGCTGCTCTTCAGAATCGTCCCACAAACTAGCAACTGAAGGAGAACAAAGGTGATTTGTTGGCAGTGAAGTTGATTGAGAGATAATAGTAAGATTAAACGAGAACTTACCAGTTTGAAGTTTGATCTTTATTTTATGAGGAGTCGAGTTGAGGGACTACGTGAATAGAAGCCCGTACAGCCGTTGGTGCGTCAATCTTCAAAGCAGCGGAATGAATTCACAGCTAACAATGACCGAAGTATAACGGTAAGATGATAAAACTAGAACTACCAGATGAGATCTATGAGGGTGGGAGCGGAGGGCACGTAGTCCCTCAACTCGACTCCTCATAAAATAAAGATCAAACTTCAAACTGGTAAGTTCTCATTTAATCTTACTATTTTACTTCGGAGTCACGTGAGTGACTACGTGAAGATTTCAAAGCACTGTGAATTCACGCCGCAGACTCAAATCCGACGTTCACACTGCCTGGATTGACTCAAAAGTCGTTAACAATCAATCATACATCAGTGATACATTTGTTAAATGAAATAACAGTTTATTTACAAACAAATCATAACAAACCCCTCTAACTCAGGGGAAAAATGTAACAGTACTGACACCAGAATCAGCAAACACCCCGAGCCTTGAAATCGGCTTGTGACAAAACCTCTCAAAAGTTAGCTCACTGGACCATCCTGCGGCCGCGAGGACCTTGAAATCGTTTGCACCGACACCTTACTGTGTGGTTTTTTGTGACTAATAAACAAAGCCAACTCTGTTCCTCTCAGAGGTTTAGTAATCTCAATGTAAAGAGATAAATGTGAGACTATACAGAAGCGATCATCTGCGGGGTATGCTGAAAACACCATCTTACATCCTGTCATGCCTCTTTTATTATGTTTAAGCAAATCATAGACATAAAATATAATGGCATCAGCCGACACATGCATTCTATCTAGCCGTAGCTTTTGCAATGTTTGTACACGTTGGGCTGAAACCAACACCATAAGCATGACCACCTTCATAGTTAATTTGGCTATAGATAGGCTTGTAACCGGAGCTCACTGGCGAAGAAGCATAAAAACCTCACTCACATTCCAAATACGGCATACCTGAGTTTAGGAGGATTAGAATTGAAAACTCCCTTCATGAATCGTGAACTAACGGATGTGTCCCTACTGTATGCAATTCTGCATTCATAGGTAAATAAGAAGACAGAGCACTTCTGGCTGAATTAATTGCACTGTAACTTAATTTTTTGGTCAAAATAAAGAGTTGACAAACTCCAATACATCCGTGATCCCTGCCGTGTGATATACAATATCCTGCTGTAGGCAGAATTGCTCCCACTTCCTTATATAGGTGATATATTGCTGCTGTGTACTATCCCTGCAGGCCGACGTGAGAACATCCACCGTCCGATGAGACAGTCCTCTCCCCAGGTATGGCCTCCTTAAAATCTGCAAATTAACAGATCAATACGATCCTATAAAGGATGTTGATCCCCAGTGACTGGATTTACCAGTAGATTTTTATTCTTGGGCATAAGCATGTAAGGCTCCCTAGCCATTTGTAATACAACGGGAAACCATGCTCGTGTAGGCCAATCTGGCACTTCCAATACCCCTGAAGCGGAGTCCTCCTTGATCTTTTGCAAACATCTGCTGATGAGACAGAATGAAGGAAATACATACACAAACATTCCTCCCCCAATGCAGCGAAAATGCATCCACTGCTACTGCCCCAGTATCTGGTTACCATGAAACATATCTAGGTAACTGATGATTTAATCGAGATGCAAACAAGTCAATATCTGGCAATGCATACTGATTCAATCATTTGGTTAAACACATCCTGATTTAACATCCATTCAATGTTGTCATTAACTGACGTGACCTCTTCCTGGCAAATAAAGTGCTGAAAGCCAGATATTTTGGTCAATACACCAGCTCCAAATCTGGTTAGCCAGTCTATCACAAGACTGTGACTTAACTCCACCCATGTGGTTTACATATGCCACTGCTGTGGTGTTGTGAATCTGAGCTGCACATGCAGATCCCTCCTTGTAGAACAATAAGCTTTGAGCCCATACCAGGTGCCCAACAACTCTAAATAATCAATCCCTCTTAATTGAGGAAGCGATGTCTCATCCACATTCCATCTGCCTCCATAACTAGAAGACATATCTGTTGCACCCCAACCCAGTGCACTCACATCAGTCTGTAATATCAGTGACGGTGATTCCACGAAACCTTCCTTAAATTTTTTTAAACATGTACTATCCACCATTGTATGTCAGCAATCGCCCCAGCTGACAACTGCATAGGCCTATCAAAAATGGCCCCTTTGTATTCTCAGTGCCTGTTCCTTTGATGGTTGTAATTGTTGATAATGCAGAGGACAATACTGCACAGCTGGAAAGGCTGAAACAACTTCCCAATAAAACTGGCTACTTGTCTAATCAAAGGCCGTTGTTCTCCAACGAGATTAACACAGTCCTCAATTAACTGATTCAATTGATCCCTGGGCAAAGTTACCAACATGTGATTGGAATTAATGGTAAATCCCAGATAATCAATAATTTGGACTGGTGATAATTTAGATTTACCTGGGTGAATAACAAATCCCATTTGTTCAAAAGTGATTTTAACAACTGAAACTGATGATTGAGTTTCAGCATGAGTCTTTCCAACAATCAGAAATCATCTAAATAGGCCATTACCACATGCCCCTGAGCTCTAAGCAATGCTAACACAGGTTTTACCAAATTAGTAAATAATCTAGGAGCTGAAGTTAATCCATTCGGCAATGTCCTGAATTGCCACAGCTCAGTCATCCAAATAAATTTCAAATATCTTCTATCATCACCATGAATAGACACTGCGTAATACGCATTCTTTAAATCAATGGTTGCCATATAATACCCTTTGGACACTAGATGTTTGCCCGTGGTAAAGTTCTCCATTTTGAAATGCCTATAACAAACAAATTTGTTCAAATTCGATAAATCCAGAATAATTCTACATCCCCCAGTCTTTTTAGATCTGGGAAATATACTTGACAGAAATTGTTGACTTTGATAGACAGAAGGCTCAATTACCCCTTCTTATGTAACGACTGAATCTCTGCTTGAATAAGCACATTTTCCTCATCTGAAAAATAAGTTTACGACTAGGAAAATGTTGATTAGGTAGACTGTCATAGTAAAATCCAATTTTTCACCCCTTCAATACACTAAGTATGAACAAATCTGATGTCAACTGCTGCCATTGTTTGAGAACAATTTTAACCTTCCCCAATTTGAACAGGAACATCAGTTAATTCATCGTCTGTCAAATGTTATATTCCTTACCAGCATCTTTCCTTGCGGCCTTGTTGTCCTCGACTTCTTGTAGAGAACCCTTTTTGCCTTGCTTCCAGCTGGCTTAATGAGGGCCATGGTTATAACAACCTCATAACAGTCTTTGACCCTTTTTGCAAGGTTACCACCAAACAACAGATTTCGTGGTGGTACACTGGTCGGTTTGCACAACTCGCCAAATTCGGGTTAGCACTGGCCTAATAGCGGCCCTCCCGACATTATTAATTTCAAAATGCATTACAAAGGAGTCCCAGTTCATCCTGGTGTGCTTCAACCATATCATTTGTATCAATAACTTTCACCACAGCTGTAATGCCTGCTTACAACAGTTTAAGCACTTTTTTTTTTTTTAAACTTCATCTCCTGGGCCCTAGCAGGCAAACCCATCTATGCAAATTTGGTGATTAACCACCGGTACCTTCAGGAGATCACAATTAACAGGAGCTTTATAGTTTTTTGCTACTTCATCCATAGCTAGCTCCTGTAACTGGTGGGAGAGCATATACTGAATGGCTTCGGCCAATTCTACATCAATCGCCTTTCCTGCCTCTCTACACTCAGCAAACTTCCCAGCAATGTTCGGAATTACCTCCAACCGAACACCTTGCTCTCCCCCAGCATAGAAACAGTGTCAGCAAACGGCCCTGATAGAACATCCTCCTCACAGGCAGGATAGTTCTGCAGCCCTGAAACAGGTGCTGCTGCTAGCACAAGCTCTCCATCAGCCTGGCTTGGGCACCACTCCTCCTCACGGAGCTGGAACATCCTCCTCACAGGCAGGATAGTTCTGCAGCCCTGAAACAGGTGCTGCTAGCACAAGCTCTCCATCAGCCTGGCTTGGGCACCACTCCTCCCCACGGAGCTGGTCCCTGTCGAGCATTCTTTTGAAATAGAATCTCGACGTGGGAGAGCCGTGAGCAAACGGACTCTCCTATGGAGGGTATAACCTCCAGGCCCGACTCATCTACGGGCCACAGAGACTTGCCAGTGGCCTTCCACCCTACTGACAAGCCTCCACTGCCCCCCGGCAGTGGGTCCGCAACCACTGGCTGTGTAGCCAGCACCGGACCAGGTGTACCAGACGGGCCTCCATCCTCAACACTCTCCTGGTCACTCTCCTTTCTACCCCCGGAGCGCCTCGCCGACACCTTCTTCACTTTCTGCAACATATCTACTCCCAACCGTCGCAGAAAATGACCTGTGGTAAAGTATTTCAACAAACCTTACCTCCGTTTAAACCTGTTAACGAAAACTGCAGATGCTGGAGAATGGAGGGTGAAGTCTGAAGAAGGGTCTCGACCCGAAACGTCGCCCATCTCCTTCGCTCCTTAGATGCTGCTGCACCCGCTGAATTCCAGCTTTTCGTGTAACCTGTTTAAACTTACCGCTCGGAGGAGCGCTGCTGCTCCAACCGTTCCCGACTGCACCAGCGTCTGACGTCATGACGCACCAACGGCTGTACGGGCTTCTATTCACGTAGTCACTCACGTGACTCCGAAGTAAAATTGAAGGATTGAGTTCGACACAAGATCGCAAGGAATTGCATAAGTACAAAGCCATTCTGACTTTACCTAATCAGATGTTTAAAGGGCCTATCCCACTTGGGCATCATTTGCACATAATTTACGCGTCCTGCCGCACACGTCATGCCGCGCATGTGATGCTCGCACGGTGCTCATTACGCGCGCATGGTTCATAGTGACGTTGGCAGTGACGCAGGGTGCCCCAGGATTTTGGTACGTACAAAATCTCACACGCCATCTGCGTGACGCGCAAATGACGCCCAAGTGGGACAGGCCCTTAAGAAGGAACTGCAGATGCTGGAAAAATCAAAGGGAGACTAAAATGCTGGAGAAACTCAGTGGGTGAGGCAGCATCTGTGGAGCGAAGGAATAGGTGACGTTTCGGGTCAAGACCCTTCTTCAGACTGATGTGATGCGCGCACGGTGGGTGGGGCGGGAAGAAGAAAGGAAGAGGCGGAGACAGTCGGCTGTGGGAGAGCTGGGAAGGGGAGGGGAAGGAGGGAGAAAGCAAGGACTACCTGAAATTGGAGAAGTACCTAATCAGATCGTGTCCATCCAAATGCATATTTATCTTATCAATCAGAATCCTCACCAGTTATCCTATCATAGAGTCATAGAATGATACAGCATGGAAACAGGCCCTTCAGCCAAACTTGCCCACACCTGCCAACGTGTCACTAGTCCCACCTGCCCGCGTTTGGTCTACATCCCTCCAAACCTGTCCTATCCAGGTACCAGTCTAACTGTTTCTTAAACGTTGGGATAGTCCCAGCCTCAACTACCTCCTCTGGCAGCTTGTTCCATACAACTACCATGCTCTGTGTGAAAAAGTTACTCCTTGGATTCCTATTAAATATTTTCCCCTTGATTCACCCACTCTGGGTAACAGACTCTGTGCATCTACCCGATCTGTTCCCCTCATGATTTTATACTCCTCGATAAGATCACCCCTCATCCTCCTGTGCTCCAAGGAATAGAGTCCCAGTCTTCACAACCTCTCCCTGTAGCTCACACCCTCTAGTCCTGGCAACATCCTCGGGAATCTTCTCCATACCCTTTCCAGCTTGACAACATCCCTCACAATCCATTTGAATCTTCCCACCAATGGCTCCATCTACACTTCGCGATGTCTTGGAAAACTAGCCGACACAGTCAAAGACTTCTATCACACCGATCATACTTTCTTCTCTTTGTTCCCGTCGGGCAGAGAGCAATGAAGCTGGAAAGTTCACGCCACCAGACTCAAGAGCGGTTTCGTCCAATCCGTTCTCAGGCCGCTGAATGGTCCTTCCCATAAGCTGAGGAGGCTTTTAGATAGGCGCATGGATATGCAGGGAATGGAGGCATATGGATCACGTGCAGGCATCATGTTCGGCACTGACATTGTGGGCCGAGCAGCCTGTTCCTGTGCTGTACTGTTCTACCTTCCAAAGGACAGTAGACAATACACAATGGATGCAGGAGGAGGCCATTTGGCCCTTCGAGCCAGCACCGCCATTCAATGAGATCATGGTTGATCATCCCCAATCCGTATCCCGTTCATGCCTTCTCCCCATATCTTTACCAGGCTTACAATTCTTTACCAGGGGTACATGCACAGCCTTCAGGAGAAAATTGGAAGGAAAACAAGTACCCCTTGCTTTCCCTCTCTCTCCATCCCTCCCCTTTCCTAGTGAATTTATGGAATTCCCTGCCACAGAGGGCAGTGGAGGCCAAATCACTGGATGGATTTAAGAGAGAGTTAGATAGAGCTCTAGGGGCTAGTGGAGTCAAGGGATATGGGGAGAAGGCAGGCACGGGTTATTGATAGCGGACGATCAGCCATGATCGCAATGAATGGCGGTGCTGGCTCGAAGGGCCGAATGGCCTTCTCCTGCACCTATTTCCTATGTCCTATGTTCCTATGTTCTCCGATCGCTCTGACTGGCTTCCTGATTACATGTTATCTCTGTTTGCCTTGTTGTTAGCTTCTCCTACCTTACTATGACCTATTCTACATTTTCCTTGATCTGCATCTCTTTTGATCTCGTTTTGACACAGTTTCCCTTCCTTATCTCTGTGTCTCCCTCTCCCCTGACTCTCAATCTGAAGAAGGGTCTCGACCTGAAACATCACCCATTCCTTCTATCCAGAGAGGCTGCCCGTCCCTTACGGAATAATGAAAGGCATAGATAAAGTGGATGTGGAAAGGATGTTTCCACTGGTGGGAGAGTCCAGGACCAGAGGTCACAGCCTCAGAATTAAAGAGCGCTCTTATAAAAAGGAGGTGAGGTAGAACTTCTTTAGTCAGAGGGTAGTTAACCTGTGGAACTCATTGCCACAGATGGCTGTGGAGGCCAAGTCAGTGGATATTTTTAGGGCAGAGATAAACAAACTCTTGATTAGAACAGGCGTCAAGGGTTATGGGGAGAAGGAAGGAAAATGGCATTAGTAAGCAGAAGGTTGACAAAATTGCTGGAGGAACAGCGGGTGAGGCAGCATCTATGGAGCGAAGGAAATAGGCGACGTTTAGGGTCAAGACCCTTCTTCATAGTAGGCAGAGATCAGTCATGATTGAATGGTGGAGTGGACCCGATGGGCCAAATGGCCTAATTCTATTCCTATTAACTTGTGATCTTGTCCCGCTGAGTTACTCCAGCATTTTGTGCCCATCAAATACAAAAAACTGAATTATTTAGTTTCACATCTATCCCCAATGTCCCAACGTTTAAGAAACATCTAGACAGGTATATGGATAGGACAGGTTTGGAGGGATATGGAGCAAATGTGGGCAGGTGGGACTAGTGTGGCTGGGACATTGTTGGCTGGTGTGGGCGAGTTGGGCCGAAGGGCCTGTTTCCACGCTGTATCACTCTATGACTCTGTGACCTGCAATACAAATTTACCGGGCACATAAACAGTTTTAGGCAAGTCATTGAGAACGTTAGTGCGGTGATTATATTATCATATCTCTAATACTGAGGATTGCTATTCCACCGGAACTCAGAATTCAGGTGTTTTTCTAATCTCTTACCTCGCTGGAGATGCAATTTTTTTTTTCAGTGTGGTATCTCCCAAGCGAAAGTAAACCGATGAGCCAACTCCCAACACAGTGCAGGTAACATCAAATCATCGTCGTGGCTATCCCTCGAGGTCGAGGATGATGGTCTACGTTCTGTTGTTTTTATAGACTCTCAGGTGGCTTATGAGTCCAAACCTGGCTTTGAAAGTCCTTTGGCATTCAGAACAGGTAATTCCAGATGGCAGATCGAGCTTTGGTTGTTGCTGCCTCTCTTTCCCTTTTCTTCTCTTTTCTTCAAATTCTGCGCATCTCTTGGCTTCGAAGGTCACTGTTCCTTCTTGAATGATGGTTCGCCAGAGTTTCCTGTCCTTGGCATTGGTTTCCCAATTGTCGATGTTGATTTCACATTTCGACATTACACCACACAGGGCCTGAAATCAAACCTGAACGATGAAGTAGAAAGAAGACACAAGGGGTGTCAGGAGTTAAGGGGAGAGGTAGATCGGTTCCATTGAATGTCGGAGTTTTGAAATTCGTCTATTCGAAGTTCAGGTGTAAGGTCTGGTATGTCGAACTGTACCATTTGCTCTATTATACATCCCTTTAGATAAAAGATGCAAGACTTACATACGAATACGGGGAATGGAGGAATAACGTTTTGTAGTTGGAATGTTAAAGGTATTAACGAACCAATTAAGAGGGGTAAGGTATTAGCACATTTAAAAGCACTTAAAATAGACGTTGCATTCATCCAAGAGACACATCTAAAAAAAGAGGCAGAACATAGATTAAAGGCCAAATGGATTGATAAAGTATATCACTCTTCTTTCACACACAAATCTAGAGGTGTAGCAATATTAATTCGTAAAGGCACTGCATTTAAACATACTTCAATAATAACTGATAGTGACGGTAGATATATTATTGTAATA
The DNA here is from genome assembly GCA_035221665.1 of Okamejei kenojei. NCBI lineage: Eukaryota > Metazoa > Chordata > Chondrichthyes > Rajiformes > Rajidae > Okamejei > Okamejei kenojei. The sequence continues at coordinate 135,449,290 of CM069134.1, read as the reverse complement.
GGAGAATTATACACACAAAAAATGATTTTTGTCAATGTATATGGCCCAAATTTTGATAGTCCGCTGTTTTTAAAAAAAATATTTAATACCATCCCTGAATTATCAGAATACAATCTAATAATTGGAGGAGATTTAAACTGCACACTAGATCCTTATTTGGATAGATCATCAAAACAACGGAAACTTAAATCTCATTCCAGTGAGTTAATAAATGCATATACAGATACTAGTGATATTAAAGATGTTTGGAGATTGCAAAATCCAACAGGACGAGAATACTCATTTTACTCACCCGTTCATAAAACTTATTCAAGAATAGATTATTTTCTGGTAGATTTAAAACTCATTCCACTTACGTATAATTCAAAATATAATAATATTATAATTTCAGATCATGCACCCTTAACTTTTAAGATGAAAATAACTGGTAAAATGGAAAAACAAGGTCAATGGAGATTTAATCCACAAATTTTAAAGGACAAAATAACTCAAGAATATATTACAAAACAGATCAAGATTTTCTTTGAAAAAAAAATGATACACCAGAAATATCTTCATCCCTCTTATGGGAAACTTTTAAAGCGTATGTTCGGGGAATTATGATATCTTCTCAAGCATTTTATACTAAAGAGAATCGGAAGGTACAATAGGCATTGGAAAGAGATATTAAACAGTTAGATACAGAGAACGCTGTTAACTCAACTATGATAAAACATAATAAAATCTTTGCATTGAAATATAAATTAAATAAAATATAGTCAGACCAAGTTGTAAAACTATACCAATATACTAAACAAATACAATTTGAATTTGGTGACAAACCACATAAACTATTGGCTCGTCAGTTAAGAAAATTGGAAGGAGAAAAATTAATTTATAGGATTAAATCAGATAAAGGGGAATTACTAGTACAAACTAAAGGTATAAATGAGAGGTTTTTGCAATATTATAAAAATTTATATTCAGCTAAAACAAAAGAAAATCAAATAGGAGTAGAAACATTTTTTTAAAATTGTAATCTAAAAGGACTGGATTTAGAAGATAGGGAATTATTAAACATTGAAATAACTACTAAAGAAATTGAAGAAACTATTAGATCATTAAAAAATGGTAAAACTCCAGGACCAGATGGTATTGGAGCAGAATTTTATAAAATATTTTATGATATGATAGCTCCACGTTTGAAGACACTATATGAACACACTTATGCACAACAGAAATTACCAGAAACATTAAATGAATCTATTATAACCCTTATACCTAAATTAGATAAAAATCTTGATAATCCAGGGTCATATAGAGCTATATCTCTTTTAAATACTGATAAAAAAATATTAACAAAAATATTAGCACAAAGACTAAACACAGTGATTAATAAACTAATTCACAGATAAAACAGGATTTATACCAAAACGATATTCCTCAAACAACCTGAGAAGATTATTTAATATTATATATTCGAAAAGAAACATTAATAAGGATTTATCAATTATTTCGTTGGATGCAGAGAAAGCTTTTGGTCAGATTGAATGGTCTTATTTATTTTCGGTTATGGAATTTTTTCAGTTGGGGGAGAAGTTTATAACATGGGTTAAATTACTATATACCAGACCAACAGCTAGAATATTAATAAACCAAGTGTTAACAACTAAATTTAACTTATTCCGAGGCTGCAGACAAGGTTGCCCTTTATCTCCACTACTGTTTGCACTTGCAATAGAACCACTAGCAAAATCTGTGAGATTGCATCCTGAAATATATGGGTATGAAACTAAAGAAACTGAAAATAAAAATTTCTTTATACGCAGATGATGTATTACTTTATATCACGAAACCAGAAATTAGTATCCCTAACTTGTTAGATTTAACAACTCAACTTGGATCGTTTTCAGGATATAGAATTAATTGGAATAAAAGTGAACTTATGCCAATAATGGGAAATAACTTACATATATTACAACAATACCATTTTAAGATTGCAAATGAAAAAATTAAATATCTTGGAATTTATGTAACAAAAAGATATGATTCTTTATTTTTTTATTTTATTTTTTTTTTATTATAGAAACAATATATACAGAGTACACTCTTATACGGCATTGAAAATTATATAATATACAAAATTATATAATATTGATTATCAATTGATACTGTTTGTGTTAATTGTAATGTTATCCATTATACATTTCCTGGTTATTTATTTTGTATAATTGGGAGTGTATGTAGTATATTCCTAAAATAAGCAATATACTCACACTTCTCATACCACACATATTTCTTCTAATTACCAAATACAAATCCCCCCTAATATAACTACATTATTTAATTCTAATTTCCCACCCTTATTGAATAAATTACTTAAGAATATTCAATATTGGAAAACATTACCTATTTCAATGCTAGGTAAGATTAATGCGATAAAAATGATTTTTCTTCCACAATTACTATATTTGTTTCAAATGATCCCGATATATCTTCCTAAAAAATTTTTAAGAAAGTGGACTCTATGGTTACCAATTTTATTTGGGATTATAAGAACCATAGAATAATTAAAAAGCATTTATGTAAATCAAAAATGAATGGAGGTTTTGCATTGCCTAATTTTATGTTTTATTATTGGGCAGTTAATATAAAAAATATGAATTTCTGGTTGGAAGAACTAGATAAACAACCAAACTGGTTAAAAATGGAAAAAGAAGACTGTTTACCTTTTGAAATTAGCTCGATTTTATTTGCTAATACTACAATACATAAGAAAACTTATAGAGGAAACCCAATAATAGAAAGTGGAATACGTATTTGGAAACAATAAAAAAAACATTAAAATTACAGAATACACCTCTAGCTCTTCCAATTGTAAACAATATTTCTTTTAAACCTTCACTGATGGGCAAAGGTTTCTTAAAATGGAAGAACTATGGAATAAATAAGATTGGTGATCTCTACAGGGAAAGTTTATTTTTCTCATTTCAGGAATTACAACAAAATTATGGATTACATTCCAAAGAATATTTTAGATATCTACAAATTAGAGATTATGTTAAATCAAATACACTAGGTTTTAGGAATAGAAAGACAGAAATTTTAGATGAATGTCTAAATAAACATCCGAATACAGAAAAATTAATATCATATATCTATAATATCTTACTGGAAAATGATTTACCAAATACGGATAAATATAGACAAGCATGGGAAAACGAATTAGGTCAAGTAATTAGTAGAGAAGTATGGAATGAAAGTTTACAACATATACATCATTGCTCATTAAATGCCAGACACTCCTTGATACAATTTAAAGTTATACATAGATTACATCTCTCAAAATCCAAATTAAATAGAATTTTCTCAAATGTTTCCGCGATATGTGATAAATGTCAACAATTAGAAGCTAATTTAACGCATTCATTCACAAAATGTATAAAAATTACTAATTTTTGGATAGGAATTTTTAAGATAATCTCAATTGTAGTTAATGCAAATTTAATAGTAAGATTAAACGAGAACTTACCAAGTTTGAAGGTTGATCTGTATTTTACGAGGAGTCGCGGTGAGGGATTTCGTGAAGACCCCGCCAGCACGCATGCGCGGCATCCTTCAAAGCAGCGGTGTGGAATCATAGAACCAAACCATGACTAAAAAATAGTAAGATGAAAACGTAGAACTACCTGGTTGACCTTATGATAGAGGGTGGGAGAGTTGGGCACGAAATCCCTCACCGCGACTTCTCGTAAAATACAGATCAACCTTCAAACTTGGTAAGTTCTCGTTTAATCTTACTATTTTACTTTGGAGTCACGTGAGTGACTTTGTGAAGATTTCAAAGCTCTGTGATTTCACGCCCTGGACAACGTCCATGCTTATCACACTGCCGCCAGTCTGATGGAGGAAGGCTGTTAATGGAGTTCAGTCGAAACTGGCTGAAAAATCAACACAATTTATTAATCAAATAAACAACAAAACCCCTAATTCGGGGCCATACATTTACTGAGCGGTTCCCAGGATAGCTTCTATGAATGTCGCAGGGGCGGCCAGAGGCTTGTTGTAGAACCGTTGAAAGGTTTTTTCACTGGCCCAGCCCGCGGTGGCGAGAATGTGGTCCATGGGCACCTCCATGGCCCTCGCCGCTGCTGTGGATGCAGCCCTGGTGGAATTAGACTTAAAATGTCAGTATCAACTCCTGCTGCATCCAGCACCACCCTGAGCCACCTGGCGATCGTCTGTGTAGTCACCCGATGATGCGGAGGTTTATGACTGATGAGGAGCCCCTGTTCCTTCATCCTGATAACTCCAGTAACTCGGATGTAGTGGTGGAGATGTGTGACTATGCAGAGAGTGGCATCTACAGGGTACGCCCGAAATTCCAACTGCAGCTCATGCACCCCTGGCCTATGCTGTTTTAATAATTCTTTGACAAAGAAATGTATTTGACCAGGGGTGGCCACCATGCTGTCCAGTCGCAGTTTCTGTAACGTCTGGACTCGTTGGGTTGTAGTCAGTGCCATAAGCATCACCACCTTGAGGGTGAGCTGTTTCAACGGTAGTTCATCTATTGGAGCCCAGCTCCTCAGTAGGGTCACCACGATCCCCACATCCCACGTTACTGTATATCTGGGCCGTGGAGGATTGGTGTTGAACACTCCCCTCATTAGTTTAGACACCAGGTGGTTGGAGCCGACACCTATATCCAGGTATGAGGACAGCACACTCCTGGCGCTGTTAATGGCACTGTAGCTGAGGCCAGCATCGAAATGGAGGCCTGCTAGAAACTCCAACACATCAGGTATTGTTGCCGAGTTGGAAGACCTGTTGGTCCGGGCACAGAATGCCTCCCACTTTCTGATTTGGGTGAGGTATTGGTTCCGAGTTGATTCTCGGCATGATGCGTCGATAAGGTCTATGGCTCTTAACAAGATGCCTGCCCGGATGAGTGGCCTTTCAGAACCTGCAGGCCAACAAGTTTAAATGACCATGGCAAGGATGACTGACCACCCCCCCCCCCCCCCCCCCGTAATGGGGTGAGTAATCAATTTGGGATGTTTCCCAATCGCCATCCATGGTTGTTTTAAAATTCCTACAACCATCGGGTACCATGGTTGTGTAGGCCAGTCGGGAATGATCAATATGCCAGTTGCAGAGTCTAGTTTAATTTCCTGCAATACCCGACTGGTGAGGCAGAATGGGGGAAATGCGTAGCAAACCATTTCCCCCAATGGATAAAAACGCATCCATTGCTATTGCCCCAGGGTCTGGTTCCCACAACACATACGTTGGTATTCGATGGTTCAGCCTGGACGCAAATAGGTCAATATCTGGTGTCCCAAAATGAGCTATAATATCTCCAAAATTTGGGGGTTCAACATCCACTCAATGTTGTCATTGAAGACTCGTGACCTGGTGTCCGCCACTGAATTAAGCTTCCCAGGCAAATAGGTCGCAGTAATCCAAATATTTCTTTCAATGCACCAGTGCCAATTGTAATAGCCAATTCATCACAAACTAGCGACCTGATACCACCCATATGATTGATGTAAGCCACTACTGTAGCATTATCTATTTGAAAGCGGACATGTAATCCCGTGAATGAGTACAGTAAGCCCGCAGTCCATGAAATGCCCCCAGCATTTCTATATAGTTTATCCCATGTGACTCCAGGAATGTACACTCATGAAAGTTCCATCTGTCACCACAACTGGACATCGTATCAGTTGCTCCCCAGCCTTGTGCGCTTGCGTCAGTTTGTAGCACAACATCAGGGTTGCTCACTATAATAGGTCAATGACATTCTTTAATATTATCTACCCACCATTGTAGCTCATTTCTAGCTTCCGGTGGTAACCGAATTGGCCGATCAAAGCGACCAGCATTTGTTTTTTAATGCTGTGATTTTTTATCTTTGTAAATTTCGGTAGTGTAGCGGTCCGAATCGTGCAGCTGGGAATGTAGTTACCAATTTCCCTATACCTTTTGCAGTTTGCCGAATGGTCGGTACCCTGGCGCAAGCAAGATTGTGGCACTCTTCTATTATAGCAGTAGCTTTATTAGTTGGGATGGTAATCTTCATTAAATTGGTGTCTAGGGTGAACACCAAATAATCCATAACCCGTACCGGGTGCAGCTTTGATTTGTCTGGATGGATTACAACCCCAGCTTCTCAAGCAGAGCCTTGGTTGCAGCCACTCCTTGAATTGCCAATTGGAGGGTCTGCCCCACTATAAGGATTTCATCCAATATGCCATCACTATATAATCTTGTTGTCAGAGAAGAGCCAATACAGGTTTACCAATTTGGTAAATAGCCTAGGGCTGTGATGATTCCATTGGGCAATGCACCCTTCCAGACAACTTCAGAAATTCCCTGTGAGCCTCAGCGATGGGCACCGTATAGTATGCATCTTTCAAATCGATGCATGCCATAAAGTACCCTGGGTAAAGCATCTGCCTAGCTGTTCCAAAAGTATCCATTTTGAAATGGGTATATTGTACAAAAGTGTTCAACTCAGTTAAATCTATTATAATCTGACATCCCCCTTCTTTTTTACTCCTGGTGAACATATTAAACTCAAACTCAATAGGTTCATGCTTGGTTTTGCCAATTACCCCTTTTTCTGCTAGCCGTATAATTTCAGCATGCCCTGCCTCCACCTCTTTTTGGGATAGAGTAAAATTCCTACGAGGCGAATGCTGGGTAGGGGAATTTATACCTCCAATAAATTATATACCCTTGAACAGTTTGTAAAATAAACTCATCTGTGGTGACAGTTTTCCCATATGTCCAAGGAAGCCCGCAATTGCCCACCTATTCATGCAGGAGGGGATGCTACTGCGTGAGAGGAACCAGACCCCCTTACCTCCATGGTTAACGGCGGTTCCGTACATACGGTGTTTTGGGTGGACGTTACGGAGTTTGACGGGCCGGCGGCCGCATTTTCCATGCAGGCCGCTGTTGGCCTTGCCCTAAAAGGTCGTTGTGTTTGTTGAGATGGAGGTAGGTAGGATCTTTGTGCCCTGTCCGGCAGCCTTGGTTCCCAGGTTGTATTAGGCTGTTGCCGGTGATATGGGTGAAGTCTGGCCGATGGAGTTTCATGAGGCCCGCTGTTTTGGCCTCCTTGTCCAGTCCCTTCACCTGTTTGGACAGGTCTCCAAACAACTGATGCGGCGGTGGAGCGGTAATGGTCAGCACAACCCCGCGAATTTGGGGTTGAGTGTGGGCTTTATGGAGCTCTTACGCAGGTAGTTTATCTCATACTGGGCGTTGCATAGGAGTGCCAGAGCATCTTGCTGTTTACTGGACACATTATCCCCGACCAGGGTCCTAGCAAACGCTGTTATGCCCGTGGAGAACCTTTGTCCAAGGTATTATTGAGAACCTGACTCTGGAGTTGGTGCGTAATTAGGCAATCAATGGTGCCCGCCAATTTGTGGTGCAGGGGTTCACCTGTCTGGGTGGAAACGGCAAACTTCACTCACCACATCCAGCATATCCTCCTCATGTTCTGGCTCAGCGGTCACTGGCTGTCCTGGGTCGTCTTCAAACAGCAGCTGGGCAATCATTAATGCTTCTGGCTGGAGACGATGAGATGCTGAGTGGTGTCCTTGCATGGCTAGTGGATGCCCGCAAGTCCTGCTCTTCTCGTTCCCGGTCCCGCTGGAGGCGTTGCACCACTAAGAGCTCCAACCGCTCTATGTGACCGTCCCTGCTATATGCAGCGGACAAGCCGACTTCCCCAGGCCCTGCGAACTCACTGGGGCTTCCACCATCGGACCACACCTCCATAAGGTGCTGTCTAGGGTCCAATGGCAGGTCGTCGTGACCTACAGCCCAAGTAGGATCATACGACTCCCGCACGGACTCTCCGCTAGTCTGTCTTCTCCCAGACTGTGAGGTGAGTTGAATCGGCGCCGGCCCCCGGAACCTGGCTCCCCGGAGTCCGTGCAGGCTTACCTCCACACTTGCCCATCTTTTGCCGTGGAGGCACATGGTCGGCCGCTCCCAGAGCTGAGCTGACCGACCGCTTCCTACTGCCACCTCCGCCCTTGACCGCAGCCTGACGGGGTGTGTTGTCGGCGGTATCTGCTCCAGCAGGCCTACTCGACGCAGCAGTGATGTTGCCAGGCTGCACTATGGCAGATTCCCTGGCTGTGGTACATTTGTGCACATTGCAGGGCTCCCCTGTCGTGCAGCTGTCCCCCGGCCCAGCCCCCTCGGGTCTTCTGGAGCTCGGGGAGGGGTTGCCTGTAAAGAGCGAGACCCCTTGCCACTTACCTGTATCCCCCCTTCTTTTCTTGGGGGAGGGGGCTCGGAGTCTGGATCCGTTGCATCCAGCTCCGGAGCGGTAACCCATTCGGGTGAGTCGGCCCCTGAATCAGCGGGAGCGCCCGACTTCCGCATTCCTGCCCCCACCATGCGTTGAAGCTGCCGGTGTTCCTTGCAGCTCCGGGGACAAGGGCCGTTGGCTGGCCGCAGCTCAGCTCCTTGACAGCGTTGTCCTCCGGCCCTTGTCCATCCTGTGAAGAGAAGGTAATACTTACCTGCCGGTCTTGTGAAGGAGCTGGAGGAGAGAGCGCACTCCCGCCCCCCAGCCTGCCGATGCAAATGCGCGCGACGATATGCCGCGCATACGTGCTGGCGGGGTCTTCATGAAGTCACTCACGTGACTCCGAAGTAAAATTCCAGACTCAAAATTAATCATATTGGGAATACTAGAAACGAATCAGATATTAACAACACAACAAATAATTTTTATTGGTTATAGTTTAATAATTGGTAAAAAATTAATGCTAAGATTTTGGAAAGTCCCATTTCCCCAACAATTAAAATGTGGATTACAGAAATGTCGGAGACACTTCACCTGGAACGATTAGGACTTGGCCTGATGGACAGGCTGGATCAATTCAGAGGAATATGGTCTCCATTTATTGAATATTTAAAGGGTTAAGGTGGTCCGGTTCGAGGCCATGACTGAAGCCTGAATGAATGAATAGATGAAGAATTATATACAATAGATCATGAATATATCTCCAATGAAGAATATCTTGTTTAATACTCCACTCATTTAATTTATCTCTTTATTATCTCTTTTTCTCTTTATTACCTATCTCTATTTCCTACTGTTATAAAATAAAAAAATATATAGAAGTATAAATAAGATTGACTGTGAATTTTAAAAATATTAAGAATGTATGTGACGATAATATTTTCTTTTTTTTCTTTAACCTTATATTATTTCTTCTTAGTATGTAATTACTTCTAATACTAAGGCGTGGATCCATTATCTTTGGGTGTTAATGGCGGAGTAGCAAGATGGATTCAACAGTGGCTGAATGGGAGATGTCAGAGAGTAATGGTGGATGGCTGTTTGTCAGGTTGGAAGCCGGTGACCAGTGGGGTGCCTCAGGGATCTATGTTGGGTCCACTGTTGTTTGTCATGTACATCAATGATCTGGATGATGGGGTGGAAAATTGGATAAGTAAGTATGCAGATGATACTAAGATAGGTGGTGTTGTGGATAATGAAGTAGATTTTCAAAGTCTACAGAGAGATTTGGGCCATTTGGAAGAGTGGGCTGAAAGATGGCAGATGGAGTTTAATGCTGATTAAGTGTGAAGTGCTACATCTTGGCAGGACAAATCAAAATAGGACGTACATGGTAAATGGCAGGGAATTGAGGAATGCTGTGGAACAGAGGGATCTAGGAATAACTGTGCATAGTTCCCTGAAGGTGGAATCGCATGTAGATAGGGTGGTAAAGAAAGCCTTTGGTGTGCTGGCCTTTATAAATCAGAGCATTGAATATAGGAGTAGGGAAGTAATGTTAAAATTGTACAAGGCATTGGTAAGACCAATTCTGGAGTATGGTGTACAATTTTGGTCGCCTAGTTATAGGAAGGATGTCAACAAAATAGAGAGAGTACAGAGGAGATTTACTAGAATGTTGCCAGGGTTCCAGCAACTATGTTACAGAGAAAGGTTGAACAAGTTAGGTCTTTATTCTTTGGAGCACTGAAGGTTAAGAGGGACTTGATTGAGGTCTTTAAAATGATGAAAGGGATAGACAGAGTTAACGTGGATACGTTTTTCCCATTGAGGGTAGGGAAGATTCAAACAAGAGGGCATGACATGAGAATTAAGGGACAGATGTTTCGGGGTAACGTGAGGGGGAACTTCTTTACTCAGAGGGTGGTGGCTGTGTGGAATGAGCTTCCAGCAGAAGTGGTGGAGGCAGGATCGATTTTAACATTTAAGAGTAAAGTGGATAGGTATATGGATTTGAAGGGAATGGAGGGGTATGGTCTGAGTGCAGGTAGATGGGACTAGGGGAAAACAAATGGTCGGCACGGACTGGAAGGGCCGAGAGGGCCTGTTTCCGTGCTGTAATTGTTATATGGTTATATGGTGTTATATGGTAATAAAAACATTTTACAAAAAAAAATGAATGTCGGAGTCGACTCAATGGGCCGAATGGCCTATTGGGCCTGTCCCACTTAGGCGATTTTCTAGGCAACTACAGGCGACTAGTTTGTCGCCACATGTTCACCAGTGGTCGCTAGGAGTAGTCTTCGCAGTCGCGCAAAAAGTCGTAGCGCCTTTCTGGTCGCCGCTAAATTTTCAACACGTTGAAAAAAGTTTTGCCGACAGTGGGTTTGGCGCCAATGAGCGTAGCTTGACTTCTCCTGACGGTCGTCGCCAGGATGACGTAGGTTGTTGCTGGTTTTTCGGTGATCTGCTACGACTATGACAGTCGCCGGCAGTTGCCTAAAATAATCGCCAAGTGGGACAGGCCCTTCACACTTATGAACTTATGACTTCATGATCATTACTAACTGCATATGCAATAATCAGTTACCTACATGTTAAAACGCACATACAAAAAAACTGATCATGTAGATGCGAGTATGTCATTGGGGATATCAAGCGGACACCTCACTTCACTGGTGTTTCGTTGAGTTACACCCACGACGCCTATGGAAGCCTCAACAGTTGGTTCTGGCATCCTAGAACCACCCCCCTTATCATGTGTCTGCACACTAAAAATGGCTCGATTGTAATCATTAGAGCCAGGATGCTTAGGCACTAAAAAACAAAATAGGCAGGCAAAAACGCATAATAACATAAAAAGGTGCTATAAAGTTATTTATTGACAAAAAAGGCATAAAAGGGCGTTTATTTCCACCACCAAAATATGGTTAAAAATGATAATAGACAATAGACAATAGGTGCAGGAGTAGGCCATTGGGCCCTTCGAGCCAGCATTCAATCACATTCAATGTGATCATGGCTGATCATCCCCAATCAGTACACCTACTTATATATTATAAAGGTATACTACATTAAATGACCAAAGTTGCCTGGTTGCACATAATTACTAGCATTTTTTTTCAAATTATCTGGTGTTAAACTATGCCGTCTGTCAGACAGAATATGCTTCAGTTGTGAAAAACTTATTTCTACCTCAGCTGAGGTCACTGGTGCATACCCGAAACAAGCTACAGACCCTATATTCATGTTGATATCTTGTGCATTACAACTACCTTTGAGAATTTTAGCTATATTTTCTATTTCTTCAAGATCTCTGTTAGCTAAAATCACTCTATCACATTTTCCTTGTATGTCTTTACCTACATCGCCAGGAACTTTATGAATATCGTCAGTTACTTTGTTTATAACCTGCAAGTTATTCACTAATGTTTCGCCATGTTTCTCAAGGGAAGTGATAGCTTGTGGGAAGTTTGCAAAATTGAAAGCAATAAACACAACCCAGTGGAGGGACTTTTTCTGTATGATTTCACTGACGATCCTGACTGCAGCAGATTCTTCTTCTTCAAAACAGTTGATGATTTATTTTATCTTTTCAAAATTTGCAGCAAAGTAGAGTATATCAGAGAGCCATGTACCCCACCTAGTCAAAACGGGCTGTGGAGGTAGTGGAATCTTGGGTGCCATTTCCTTGAACAGCTGCACATGTAACGGTGCTTTGAGGAAGATTTTGTTGACATTGGAAACAAGGTGATCAACATTTGGAAACAAGCTACGTGTGTGCTTGGTAATTGAGTCCTTGAGCTAAGCATGTCAAATGCAACATTTTGGGGAATAAAACTTTAAGAGCATGAGCAGCTTTTTTCATGTATGGAGCTGCATCAGTCACAAACAGAAGAACATTCTCGTGTTTTATGCCTTTTGGCCAAAGTACAGCAAGTGAAGATGTAAACAACTGAGCAATAGTTGAGCTGTTTGACTGCTCCAATACATGTCAACAAATACACCTTAGATGGATGACCTGCCTCCAGTGTACCGATGACCACATTGGCAACATATCTCCCCACAGCATCAGTTGTCTCGTCTATTGAGATCCATATTTTGTTGCATGCAACCTCATCTCTAATTCTCCACAGAACAATGTTGAAGTTGTTGTCAACATCATTTTTCCGCAAAATGATGACTCGTTTGGTCTATGTTCCTCTGTGTATTTTTCTAAAAAACCTCTGAGAGATTTGTTTTCCAATTCCCACAGTAGAATTCCAGCATCAATGAATGCCTTGCACAAATCACTCGAAAACTCAGATTTGCGACTGGAGCCAGCAGTAAATGTAATGAAGAGCCAAGCTTGGGTATTTTGCTTGGGTAATCTACATCCCAGTGGTATCAACATGGACTTCTCTAATTTTAGATAGCCCTTGTCTTCTCCCTCCTCCCCTTCCCCCTTCCCAGCTCTCCTTTTAGTCCTCCTGTCTCTGCCTCCTTTCTTTTTCCCGCCCACCCAACATCAGTCTGAAGAAGGGTCTCGACCCAAAACGTCACCTATTCCTTCTCTCCATAGATGCTGCCTCACTCACTGAGTTTCTCCCGCATTTTTTGTATACCTTCGATTTTTCCAGCATCTGCATTTCTTTCTTAAATAGAACTTGGAGAAGACTGAACCAGCAGGCAGCGGCACGAACGAATGAACGACCGACGGTGGGCGCTGCTGGTGGAACTTCCCCCGTGGTGGAAAATTTCTTGTAAGTTATACTATGTTAACACGTTAATAATAACATTAATATTAACGTGTTAACATAGAAAACGTCATTGTAATCACTGTACAACTAGAGAAAATAGCACGACTATTTTGCAAAACGGCAAAAAAAGCTGATTTAGGCGATCGTGAAAAAGGCATTATCCTGGTGAAATCATCAAAAAAGCATTAACAGGCACATGGCATTTATGGCAAAATCCTGGCTCTAGTGATCATGTGCAGTCTTTTTGCTGACTGGTTGGCACGCAACAAAAAGCTTTACACTGTACCTCAGTACACATGACAATAAATCTTCTTGCGTATGACGTGCACAGCCTTAAGTTGTAAGACAACTTGTTCTGTTTGATCTTCTGTTTGTGCACGGCAGGTTGATTGCATTCGTTGGCAGCAGCTCTTGCCGCTGCACTTCTGTGCCTTCCTAAGTTAGTTAGATGTGAAGCCGACATTCGAAGATGGTGCAAGTTAATTTTGCAAACGTGAAAAGGCGAGAACTACAGAGGCAAACTTTAAAGTGCTCATTGGACATTCAGAGGAGAAATCCCTGTTTGATATGATTATTTATGTCTGAATTATTGTTAATGAAGTGAGACAGGAGGTGACAAATTAATGCTTCATTTATTTAAGAAAATAATCAAAGCACTACATCAAGGAGTCCCACTTGTTTCAGAATCAGGCATTACATTCAATGGTTTGATATATAAAGAGAAGAGAAACTGCTCTAACAAAATTCAACGCTTTATAATTAAAGACAGTACCTTCAGGGAAATTTCACACTTGTTTTTGATGTGGATTGCTGACATCAGCTTTTCTCTGTGCCTCCGTGACGACTACTTTTTGATCTGCCTGATATCTTAATGCCCTGATATTTTAATCTCTCATCAATTAGTAGACACTTCCATCCACTATTGATTGTCAGGCTAAAATATAAACCAATAATAATAACAATAATAAATTACGTTATTTTATATTTGTTTATTGTATAATGACAAGATATGAAAATATTAATGGACAATAGACAATAAGTGCAGGAGTAGGCCATTCGGCCTTTCGAGCCAGCACCGCCGTTCAATGTGATCATGGCTGATCATCCCCAATCAGTATCCCGTTCCTACCTTCTCCCCATATCCCCTGACTCCACTAGATTTTAAGAGCCCTATCTAGCTCTCTCTTGAATGTTTCCAGAGAACCAGCCTCCACCGCCTCTGAGTTAGTGAATTCCCCAGATTCACAACCGTGCGAAAAAGTTTTTCCTCATCTCCGTTCTAAATGGCTTACACAATATTCTTGAACTGTGTGGCCTCTGGTTCTGGACTCCCCCAACATCAGAAACATGTTTCCTGCCTCTAGCATGTCAAAACCATTAATAATCTTATATGTTTCAATAAGACTCCCTCTCATCCTTCTATATTCCAGAGTATACAAGCCCAGTCGCTCCATTCTCTCAGCCTATGCCAGTATCGCCATCCCGGGAATTAACCTTGTAAACCTATGCTGCACTCCCTCAACAGCAAGAATTTCCTTCCTCAAATTTGGAGACCAAAACTACACACAATAGTCCAGGTGTGGTCTCACTTGGGCCCTGTACAACTGCAGGAGGACCTCTTTGCTCCTATACTCAACTCCTCTTGATATGATGGCCAACATGCCATTCACTTTTCCCACTGCCTGCTGTACATGTATGCTTACTTTCAGTGACTGATGAACAAGGACCCCCAGATCCTGTTGTACTTCCCCTTTTCCCAACTTGACACCATTTAGATAGTAATCTGTTTTCCTGTTTTTGCCACCAAAGTGGATAACTTCACATTTATCCACGTTAAACTGCATCTGCCATACATCTGCCCACTCACCCAACCTGTCCAAGTCACCCTGCATTCTCATAGCCTGCCCATCACAGTTCACACTGCCACCCAGCTTTGTGTCATCTGAAAATGTGCTAATGTTACATTTATAACGTTTATAATGTATTATTATAATAGTTTAGTTTAGTTTAATTAAGTTTATAGATACAGCGCCCTAAGACTAAAATATTCAGTCTTGAACTAAATGCTGTACTGAACTAAACTAATGTCAACTGATTGACTTAGCCAGGACAGGAAAACTGAACATTTGAGATATTTATTTTCAGAGATACATCATGGAAACAGGAGTTTTGGTCCAAGGAGTCGACGTTGATCATCGCTCATCTGTGGTGTCATCAGCAAACCTATTCACCAATCCATCTCCACATACATCATCACTGTTTGCGTATCTTTCATTCACTGTTCTTTATCTCTCCACATCACTGTCTATATCTCTCGCTTCCCTTATCCCTAACCAGTCTGAAGAAGGGTCTCGACCTAAAACGTCACCCATTCCATCCCTCCGGGAGATGCTACCTGTCCCGCTGAGTTACTCCAGCTTTTTGTTCTATCTTTGGTTTAAACCAGCATTTGCAGTTCTTTCTTACACACATATATATATATATATATATATATATATGGAACTTGGAAAACTTTATTGTCATTCAGACCTTGCGGTCTGAACGTTGCCTGCAGTCATACATATAGTAAATAACAAAAACACACAATAAACACTTATTTAACATCCACCACAGTGATGGAAGGCAAAAATCTTGTCTTTGTCTCTTGCCTTCTTCCTCTTCCTCTTCCTCTTTGCTGAGGCGACCCGGGCCTCCAGCGTTGTGACCGCACCGGGTGATGTAAATAAGTCCCGCGGGTGAACTGCTCCGCGAGCGGGCTGGTTCAACTCTGCGGCCCGGGGCGGTCGGAGCAGCCGAAGCTGCCGCCCTCCAGTCCAGCGGACGCAGCTGTTGCCGCGGGAGCTCCGGAAAAACAGGTCACCAGCCTGTGACCTGCGAGCTCCCGACGATGTCGTCCACTGGGCCCGCGGCCGAACCTCCGAAGTCGCTGCCGCCGCCACCACCACCGGAAAGCCGCCACAGCTCCGAGTCGGGCCGCCGGAACGCCTGAACCCGCCGCAGCCCCGAAGTCGGCCAGCCCCGCGCTGGTAAGTCCTGGCTGGCTCTGCCTCCGGAGCCTCGGGTCGGTCGCAGTTAAAGTTGGAGACCGCCAGCTCCGCGATAGGCCTCAGCGCAGACGGAGACAGAGGCATGGGATACGACAAGAAAAGTTGTGTCCCCCCAAAAGGAAGAGACTAAGAACGTTTCTCCCACCCCTCCCACACACATACACTACATAATAACTCAAACTAACACTAAAAACAAGACAAGAAAACAACAAATAAAAAGAAAAACAGACAGACTGCAGTCAAGCCGCTGCTGCCAGGGCAGCGCCGCCACTCCCATCAATATATATACTCCCATACATATATATATATATATATATATAGGTCATTTATACATCTCATAAACAGTGGAGGATCCAGCACAGATCCCTGTGCGACGCCACTGGTCATAGACCTCCAGCCAGAATACTTTTCACCACAACCCTCTGTCCTCTATGATGAGGGCGGTTCCGAATCTGGACTGACAAAAATGGGGCCAGCACAACAACCTAACTCTCAATGTTAATGAGACCAAGGAACTGATTATGGGCTTTGGAAGAGGAAGGGTGGGGACACAAATAAACCTGTCTATATCAATGGTAAAGAGAGTCAAAAGTTTCAAATTCCTGGGCGTGCATATTTCTGAAGATCTTTCCTGGACCCAGCACACTGTTGCAATTATAAAGAGAGCACATCAGCGCCTCTACTTCCTGAAAAGTTTGCAGAGGTTCAGTATGCTGAGGATTCTCTTGAAATTCTACAGTAGAGAGCACATCGACTGGTTGCCTCACGGCCTGGTTCGGCAACTCGAATGCCCAGAAGCGAAGAAGACGGCAAAAAATGGTGAACACTGCCCGGTCCAACACGGGTACTGACCTCCCCACCATCGATGGGATCTACTGGAGTAACTGTCAGCATCATCAAAAGGCAGCCAGCATCATCAGGGACCCACACCACCCTGGCCATGCTCTTATTTCACCCCTGCCATCGGGAAGAAGGTACTGGAGCCTGAAAACTGTAATGTTCAGGAACAGCTTCTTCCCTACAGCCATCAGGCTATTAAACACTACCACCTCAAATAAGCTCTGAACTACATAGACTATTATTGTTATGTGCACGTATGTGTGTATGTGATTTTTTTTTCTCATTTATCATATTGTTTACAGTGTACTATGTTTACTATTCTGTTGTGCTGCAGCAAGTTAGAATTTCATTGTTCTATCTGGGACACATGACAATAAAACACTCATCACTCTTGAATATATATGACCAAGTTATCATGAATCCCGTTCATCTTAATATTCTGGATCAATCTGCCATGAGGGATCTCATAAGTTCATAAGTGATAAGAGCAGAATTAGGCCATTTGGCCCAACAAGTCTACTCCGCCATTCAATCATGGCTTATCTATCTCTCCCTCCTAAAGGGCCTGTCCCACTTACACAATTTTTTTCGGCGACATGCCGGCACCTGTCATAGTCCAGCAGGTCGCCGAAAATGTTCACATGTTGAAAATTCAGCGGCGAACATAAAAAGGTACGACTCTTTGGGCTACTACGCACGACCATACAGGCGTTGCCCCACGACATGTCGTGAGTTGTCGCCCAAAGAGTTGTATATGGTCGTGAGTAGTGGCTCAAAGAGTCGTACCATTTTCTGGTCGCCGCTGGATTTTCAACGTGTTGAACATTTTTGGCCACCTGTTGTGACTAATGACGGGTGCCAATAAAAATCGCTTGAGTGGGACAGGCCCTTCACTCCAATCTCCTGCCATCTCCCCGTAATCCTTGACAACCGCACTAATCAAGAATCTATCTATCTCTGCCTTAGTAACATCTATTCACAACCTCCACCTGTGACAATAAATTCCATTTATCTTATCAAAAACCTTATTAAAAACCATGCATACAACATCCACTACCCTCTTTCGTCAGTCTCTTTTGTCACCTCCTCAAAAACCTCACTCAAGTTTAGGGTCTGTCCCACTTTTACGACCTAATTCATGACCTCTGCCGAGTTTGCCCTTGACTCATTCTCGCAGCATGGTCATCATGAGGTCGTAGGTAGGTCGTAGCAGGCCGTGATGCTAGTCATAGGTACTTGTGGCATTAAGTAGGCCGGGCATTTTTTCAACATGATGAAAAATGTCCACGAGTAAAAAAGGTCATGAATTAGGTCGTGTAAGTGGGACAGGCCCTTTAACATCATAACATATGTGTGCGAAGAGAGGTCCCATTCGAAACGTCACCTGTTCGTGTTCTCCAGTGGGCCAGACAGCATCTGGAGAACATGGATAGGTGTGTTTCATGTCGAGACCCTTCCTTCACCTATCTGCGTACAAAGTTGTGCTGGCTATACCTATTTAGCCCGTTCTTTTCCAAATGGGAGTAAATCTTATCTCAAAGAATTCTCTCAAGCTACACCTGAACCTAAACTGTTCCCCCTTCTCTGCTTTTTGCCTCCAGTTGATTTACATGTCAATAGACAATAGACAATAGGTGCAGGAGTAGGCCATTTGGTCCTTCGAGCCAGCACCGCCATTCAATGTGATCATGGCTGATCATCCCCAGCCAGTACCCCGTTCCTGCCTTCTCCCCATATCCCCTGACTCCGCTATCTTTAAGACCCCTATCTCGCTCCCTCTTGAAAGTATCCAGAGAACCGGCCTCCACCACCCTCTGAGGCAGAGAATTCCACAGACTCACAACTCTCTGTGAGAAAAAGTGTTTCTCGTCTCCGTTCTAAATGGCTTACCTTTTATTCTTAAACTGTGGCCCCTGGTTCTGCACTCCCCCAACATCGGGAACATGTTTCCTGCCTCTAGCGTGTCCAAACCCTTATGCCCCTGTCCCACTTATGAAACCTGAACGGAAACCTCTGGAGACTTTGTGCCCCACCCAAGGTTTCCGTGACGTTCCCGGAGGTTTTTGTCAGTCTTACTAATGGTCGAAAGAGGTTTCCGTTTTAAAAATCGGTAATTGTTTAGTATAAGCCAGTTGCGATGCTAGTTGAAGGTGGTTGCCAGAGGACAAAAACCTCCGGGAACCTCCGGGAACTGCACGGAAACCTTGGGTGGGGCGCAAAGTCTCCAGAGGTTTATGTTCAGGTTTCCTAAGTGGCATACATAATCTTATATGTTTCAATAAGATCCCCTCTCATCCTTCCTAATTCCAGAGTATACAAGCCCAATTGCTCCATTCTCTCAGCCTATGATAGTCCTGCCATCCCGGGAATTAACCTTGTAAACCTACGTTGCACTCCCTCAATAGTAAGAATATCCTTCCTCAAATTTGGAGACCAAAACGGTACATAATACTCCAGGTGTGGTCTCACTAGGGCCCTGTTCAACTGCAGAAGGACCTCTTTGCTCCTATACTCAACTCCTCTTGTTATAAAGGCCAACATACCATTCGCTTTCTTCACTGCCTGCTGTACCTGCATGCTTACTTTCATTGACTGATGGACAAGGACCCCCAGATGACAAGTTCACAGATGTCAAGTTGTGTAGGTAAGAATAAGAAAGACAGAAAACTTCGCCATGCACCATGTCTTGTAATACGCAGAGCGTTTTAACTATATACATTAAAAACGTAGGAACACAGCAAACATAGAAAATAGGTGCAGGAGTAGGCCATTCGGCCCTTCGAGCCAGCACCTTTATTCAATACGATCATGGCTGATCATCCAGAATCAGTACCCCGTTCCTGTTTTCTCCCCATATCCCTTGATTCCATTAGCCCTAAGAGCTAAATCTAACTCTCCATTGAAAACATCCAGAGAATCGGCCTCCACTGCCTTCCGTGTCAGAGAATTCCACAGATTCACAACTCTCTGGGTGAAAAGGTTTTTTCCTCATCTCAGTCCCAAATGGCCGACCCCCTATTCTTAAACTGTGACCCCCTGGTACTGGACTCACCCCTACATTGGGGAACATTTTTCCTGCATCTATCCCGTCCAATCCTTTAAGAATTTTATGTTTCTATAAGATCCACTCTAGTCCGTCTAAATTCCAGTGAGTACTAGCCCAGTCGACCCATTCTTTCATCATACGTTAGTCCCGCCATCCCGGGAATTAAGTTGGTGAACCTGCGCTGCACTCCCTTAATAGCAAGAATTCTGACCGCCAGTGTATTATCCCCGTGCTTTGGAATAAGGAATAGAAAGAAATCAGATGAGTCTCCGAGCGATTGATGTTCAGTTACTGCACCAGTCCCTCCTGCTCTGGAGAGCACCTGTGCATAGATGCTGGGAGAGAACATGAAGAGACAAGTGCCAAATTGGCACCTCTATAAAGACTTCAACAAGAGGTTGAGGGTTAGCAAGCTTTTATTTCTGATAGATTCCTTTATTAAGAGAAGACAGAGAGGATCTTTGATCCATAAAGAAATTTAGAATTCAAGGCGGGTAACGTCATAAATTGTCACACAGACCATTAAGACATTCAGACAAGATACGCACAAAATGCTGGAGTAACTCAGCAGAACAAGCAGCATTTCTGGAGAGAAGGAATGGGTGACGTTTTGGGCTGGGGAGCCTTCTTCATACCACTGACCAAGGGTCTCGAACTGAAACGTCCTTTTCTCCAGAGATAGAGAATAGACAATAGGTGCAGGAGTAGGCCATTCTGCCCTTTGAGCCAGCACCGCTATTCAATGTGATCATGGCTGATCATCCACAATCAGTACCCCGTTCCTGCCTTCTCCCCATATCCCCTGACTCTGCTATCTTTAAGACCTCTATCTAAATCTCTCTTGAAAGCATCCAGAGAACCGGCCTCCACTGCCTTCTGAGGCAGAAAATTCCACAGATTCACAACTCTCTATGTGAGAAAGCGTTCCCTCATCTCCGTTCTAAATGGCTTACCCCTTATTCTTAAACTGTGGCCCCTAGTTCTAGACTCCCCCAACATCGGGAACATGTTTCCTGCCTCTAGCGTGTCCAAACCCTAAATAATCTTATATGTTTCAATAAGATCATCCTTCTAAATTCCAGAGTATACAAGCCATTCTATCAATATATGTCAGTCCTGCCATCCCGGGAATTAACCTTGTGAACCTACGCTGCACTCCCTCAATAGCAAGAATGTCCCTCAAATTTGGAGACCAAAACTGCACACAATACTCCAGGTGTGGTCTCACTAGGGCCCTTGGGGTGGGAGATTGCAACCTTCACGTAGTCCACGAATGCAATCAACCTGGCGTGCACAAACAGAAGATCTAACAGAACAAATTGTCTCACAACTTCAGGCTGTGCACGCCATATACATGAAGCAAAAAAGAAGACTAGGCCCCTGTACAACTGCAGAAGGACCTCTTTGCTCATATACTCAACTCCTCTTGTTATGCTTTCTTCACTGACTGCTGCATAACATGCTGTTTTACGCCAGCATCCTATGTCAATCTTTGGTGTAAACCAACACCTGCAGATCATTCCCACAAAATACATTCAGATAGATTGCCTTCTCCTTGCTGTTGACTTGTGAAAGGTTTGCTTCCTCAAGTCCAATAGCTTGTTAACATCACAGCCCAATTGATGGGGGAT
Organism: Okamejei kenojei; assembly: GCA_035221665.1. NCBI lineage: Eukaryota > Metazoa > Chordata > Chondrichthyes > Rajiformes > Rajidae > Okamejei > Okamejei kenojei. Next base: position 135,427,730 of record CM069134.1, on the reverse strand, counting down.
CACTGGCCATTTGCAGAGTTTGCAAGGTTACAGCAGGTGTCCAAGGGACCATGGGACCATGGCCGTGACTCCAAGGGACCATGGGACCAAGGCCCCATCAGTGACCCCTTCTACATCGCACTCTACCTCAGAAAAGCAGCCAACATAACGACAGACTTGTCCATCCGAATCATTCCTTCCACCTCCAGCTCCTTTCGGGCCGAAGATAAATTCAGCGCACACCACCAGACTCAGGAACAGATTCTTCCCCTCTGTTATTAGGCTTCTGTGCGGTCCTTCCATAAGCTTGTATGGTTTAGATTTACATAGAAACATAGAAAATAGGTGCAGGAGTAGGCCATTCGGCCCTTCGAGCCTGCACCGCCATTCAATATGATCATGGCTGATCATCCAACTCAGTATCCTGTACCTGCCTTCTCTCCATACCCCCTGATCCCTTGAGCCACAAGGGCCACATCTAATTCCCTCTTAAATATAGCCAATGAACTGGCCTCAACTACCTTCTGTGGCAGATAATTCCAGAGACTCACCACTCTCTGTGTGAAAAATGTTTTCCTCATCTCGGTCCTAAAGGAATTCCCCCTTATCCTTAGACTGTGACCCCTTGTTCTGGACCTCCCCAACATCGGGAACAATCTTCCTGCATCTAGCCTGTCCAACCCCTTAAGAATTTTATAAGTCTCTATGAGATCACCCCTCAATCTTCTAAATTCCAGCGAGTACCATATAACATATAACCATATAACAATTACAGCACGGAAACAGGTCCTCTCGGCCCTTCCAGTCCGTGCCGACCATTTGTTTTCCCCTAATGGTACAAGCCAAGTCTATCCAGTCTTTCTTCATATGGAAGTTGTGCCATCCCAGGAATCAGTCTGGTGAACCTTCTCTGTACTCCCTCTATGGCAAGAATGTCTTTCCTCAGATTAGGAGACCAAAACTGTACGCAATACTCCAGGTGTGGCCTCACCAGGACCCTGTACAACTGCAGTAGAACCTCCCCGCTCTTGTACTCAAATCCTTTTGCTATGAATGCCAACATACCATTCGCTTTCTTCACAGCCTCCTGCACCTGCATGCCTACTTTCAATGACTGGTGTACCATGACACCCAGGTCTCGCTGCATCTCCCCTTTTCCTAATCGGACACCATTCAAATAATAGTCTACCTTCCTGTTTTTGCCACCAAAGTAAATAACCTCACATTTATCCACATAATGCTGCATCTGCCATGCATTTGCCCACTCACCCAGTCTATCCAAGTCATCCTGCAGCCTCCTAGCATCCTCCTCACAGCTAACACTGCCCCCCAGCTTCGTGTCATCCGCAAACTTCGAGATGTTGCATTTAATTCCCTCGCCCATATCATTAATGTATATTGTAAATAGCTGGGGTCCCAGCACTGAGCATTGGGGCACCCCACTAGTCACTGTCTGCCATCCTGAAAAGGACTTGTTCACTCCTACTCTTTGCTTCCTGTCTGCCAGCCAGTTGTCTATCCACATCAATACTGAACCACAAATACCGTGTGCTTTAAGTTTGTATACCAATCTCTTGTGTGGGACCTTGTTGAAAGCCTTCTGAAATTAAGGGACAGAGGTTTCGGGGTAACGTGAGGGGGAACTTCTTTACTCAGAGGGTGGTGGCTGTGTGGAATCTGCTTCCAGCAGAAGTGGTGGAGGCAGGATGGATTTTAACATTTAAGAGTAAAGTGGATAGGTATATGGACGTGAAGGGGATGGAGGGGTATGGTCTGAGTGCAGGTAGATCGGACTAGAGGAAAACAAATGGTCGGCACGGACTGGAAGGGCCGAGAGGGCCTGTTTCCGTGCTGTAATTGTTATATGGTTATATGGTTATATGGTTAAAGTCCAGATACAACACATCCACTGCTTCTCCCTTATCCACTCTACTAGTTACATCCTCAAAAAATTCAATAAGATTCGTCAGACATGATTTACCCTTCGTAAATCCATGCTGACTTTGTCCAATGATTTCACCACTTTCCAAATGCGCTGCTATCCCATCTTTAATAATTGACTCTAGCAGTTTCCCCACTACCGATGTTAGACTAACTGATCTGTAATTCCCCGTTTTCTCTCTCCCTCCCTTTTTAAAAAGTGGGGTTACATTAGCTACCCTCCAATCCTCAGGAACTACTCCTGAATCTAAAGAGTTTTGAAAAATTATCACTAAGGCATCTGCTATTTCTGGGGCTACTTCCTTAAGTACCCTGGGATGCAGCCTATCTGGCCCTGGGGATTTATCGGCCTTTAATCCATTCAATTTACCCAACACCACTTTCCGGCTAACCTGGATTTCACTCATTTCCTCCATCTCATTTGACCCGCGATCCCCTGCTATTTCCGGCAAATTATTTATGTCTTCCTTAGTGAAGACAGAACCAAAGTAGTTATTCAATTGGTCTGCCATGTCCTTGTTCCCCATGATCAATTCACCCATTTCTGACTGCAAGGGACCTACATTTGTTTTAACTAATCTTTTGCGTTTCACATATCGATAAAAACTTTTGCAGTCAGTTTTTATGTTTCCTGCCAGTTTTCTTTCATACTCCATTTTCCCTTTCCTAATTAAGCCCTTTGTCCTCCTCTGTTGTTCTCTGAATTTCTCCCAGTCCTCTGGTAGGCTGCTTTTTCTGGCTAATTTGTACGCTTCATCTTTTTCTTTGATACTATCCCTGATTTCCCTCGTTATCCACGGATGCACCACCTTCCCTGATTTATTCTTTTGCCATACTGGGATGAACAATTGTTGTAGTTCATCCATGCAGTCTTTGAATGCCTTCCATTGCATATCTACCGTCAACCCTTCAAGAATCAATTGCCAGTCGATCTTCGCCAATTCACGTCTCATACCCTCAAAGTTACCTTTCTTTAAGTTCAGGACCCGTGTTTCTGAATTAACAATGTCGCTCTCCATCCTAATGAAGAACTCAACCATATTATGGTCACTCTTGCCCAAGGGGCCACGTACAACAAGGCTGCTAACTAACCCTTCCTCATTACTCAATATCCAGTCTAGAATAGCCTGCTCTCTCGTTGGTTCCTCCACATGTTGGTTTAGAAAACTATCCCGCATACATTCCAAGAAATCCTCTTCCTCAGCACCCCTGCCCATTTGATTCACCCAATCTATATGTGGATTGAAGTCACCCATTATAACTGTTTTACCCTTGTTGCACGCATTTCTAATTTCATGTTTGATGCCATCCCCAACTTCACTACTATTGTTAGGTGGCCTGTACACACCTCCCACTAGCTTTTTCTGCCCCTTTCCTTTAGTTTAGAGATACAGCACAGAAACAGGCTCTTTGTCCCACCGAGTCCACACCAGCCAGCGATCCCAGCACATTAACACTACCCTGTACACACTGGGGACAATTTTATATTTAGATATTTAATATTTATACCAAGCCAATGAACCTACAAACCAGTATGTCTTTTGTCGGAGATAACTCTACCCCATTGCAGACATGGGACGTAGTCTCTGGAACTGGCGCGCTACAATGCTGACAACTATGATAAGAACATGTAATAGGAGTAGAATTAGGCCATTCGGCCCATCGTCTACTCCCTCATTCAATCAAGGCTAATCTATCTCTCCCTCTTAACCCTATTCTCCTGCCTTTTCCCCATAACCTTTGACTCCTGTACTGATCAAGAATCTATCACTCTCTGCCACAAATATATCCACTGACTTGGCCTCCACAACCTTCTGTGGCAAAGAATTCCACAGATTCACCACCCTCTGACTAAAGAAATTCCACCTCATCTCCTTCCTAAACGAACGTCGTTTAATTCTGAGGCTGTGACCTCTGGTCCTAGACTCTCCCACTAGTGGAAACATCCTCTCCACATCCACTCTATCCAGGCCGTTCACTATTCTGCACTGTATTTTCCCCTTTACTCCAACTATTATACGTGTTAGACTTGATTAGTTTGATGTATTATCTGTTCTGATTGGTAAACACAGCGTTTCACTGTACCTCGGTACACGTGATCTTCTTCCTGTCGAGCCCACACACAAGATTAGAGGTTGTTCGGCCAGAGCTGAACATGCTTCTGGGCATCTGCAGACAATGGTGTCTGTCTTGTGGCTTCTCGTGCGTCTTGTGTGCGTGGTGCTGGAAAGATTGGTGGAAACAGGGCCGCGACGCGAGTGCTCTTTCCTGGACCCCGGTACATGTGGTAATATTAAGTCTAACCCTAAACTTAAGGTCTGTGTCCATCAGAGATCTGTACTCTGAGATATTATTTCTGGATATTTTGGGGTCTTCGATTCAAACATTGTCTTCTGCTCCACCAGCAGGTTTATTTCCAATACAATGCCAGAAATGCTACAGGGTCTTGCATGGGGTGGTGGTGCTGGCAGATATGATCATGGTGTTTAGGGGGCTTTTAGGTAGGCAGGAACACGCAGAGAATGGAGGGACTGTGTTCACTAGACTGAGGAGATTGCTATTTAACTATTAGATATTATGTTAAGTATGGACTTTGTGGGCCAAAGGGCCTGTTTCCTGTGTTGTACTGTTATATGTTTTATGAAACAGGAAAAATGTTCCGGATGTTGGGGGAGTCCAGAACCAGCGGTCACAGTTTAAGAATAAGGGGTAGGACACGAGGAAACACTTTTCTCACAGAGAGTTGTGTCTGTGGAATTATCTGCCTCAGAGGGCAGTGGAGGCCGGTTCTCTGGATACTTTCAAGAGAGAGCTAGATAGGGCTCTTAAAGATAGCGGAGTCAGGGGATATGGTGAGAAGGCAGGGACGGGATACTGATTGGGGATGATCAGCCATGGTCACATTGAATGGCGGTGCTGGCTCGAAGGGCCAAATGGCCTACTCCTGCACTTATTGTCTATTGTCTATTGTCTATTGACAATTCGCAGAGAGCCAATAAACCTACAAACCCACACGTCTTAGGACTGAGATGAAGAAAAATGTTTTCACCCAGAGAGTTGTGAGTATGTGGAACTCTCTGCCTTAGGAGGCAGTAGAGGCCAATTCACTGGATGTTTTCAAAAGAGAGTTAGGTTTACCTCTGAGGGCTAACGGAATCAAGGGATATGGGGAAAAAGACGAAATGTGGTATTGATTTAGGATGATCAGCCATGATCATATTGAATGGCGATCATATTGAATGGCGGTAGAGTTGCTGGCTTACAGCGAATGCAGCGCCGGTGACCCGGGTTCCATCCCGACTACAGGTGCTGTCTGTACGGAGTTTGTACGTTCTCCCCGTGGCCTGCGTGGGTTTTCTCCGAGATCTTCCGTTTCCTCCCACACTCCAAAGACGGACAGGTTTGTAGGTTAATTGGCTTGGTAAATGTAAAAATTGTCCCTAGTGGGTGTAGGATAGTGTTAGTGTGCGGGATCGCTGATCGCACGGGCCCGATGGGCCGAAGGGCCTGTTTCCGCACTGTATCTCGAAACTAAACTAGACTCAGAAAGGTGCAAACTCAGCGGATCAGGCAGCATCTGAGTTTCAGGTCGGTTCTCTTTCTTCACACTCGTTATCAGTTATATATTCTTCCTGCAAGTGATTTCGAAATAAGTTGAAGAGAGCCCCAAACTTTCACATTTGTTTGACGGAAACTGACTAGCTAAACAGTGAATTATTGCATGTGGGTCACAGTCATACGTACAGAAACAGGCCCTTCAGCCCAACTTGTCAATGCCGACCAAGATGTTCCACCTACAGTAGTCCCACCTGCCCACGTTTGGCCAAAATCCCTCATAACCTTTCCTATCTATCAGCCTGTCCAAGTGTCTTTTTAAATTTTGTTATAGTTCCTGCCTTTCTACCTCCACCAGCAACTCGTTCCATGTCTTCACCGCCTCTTTTTTATGGCCACGTGTTTTATCCGACGTGCCAGGTGGAAAACTACTGGATGCAGGGTATACCCGCCACCCTCTGTGTTGAAGAGTTCCCCTTTTACCTATGTCCTCTGGTCCTCGATTCCCCTACTCTGGGTGCAAGACTCACCCTATCTATTCCTCTCATGATGTTATACACCTCCAGAAGATCGTTCCTCATCCTCCCGCGCTCCAGGGAATAGAGTCCTAGCCTGCCCAACCTCTTCCTTCAGCTCGGCCCCTCGAGTCCTGGCAACATCCTGGCGAATCTTCTCCAGCCCTCTTTCCAGCTGAGTGACGCCCTCGGATGGGTCTTGGGCAGGGGTGTGCCAGCAGGGCATGTGTCCAGCAGCTGCTTGGACGCGACCAAGGTTCTTGCTTGCCTCACCCGCTAGCAGAATGTCTCCAAAACAAACAAGCATTATGCGTGTTGTGTCAAGCGGTCAGGAGGCATGAATAATTCTGGAGAGCGTTGGTTATGTACACAATTAACCGGAGTTTACTTTTTCAGCAGGCTTCCTGGAAGTCTCTGAGACAGTTACTGACAGAACATTACGCAACATTGGTGAGAAAATTTCGACTGACTCACCAGAGCCTGCAAAAGTGACATTTTTATAATTAGTGTACGGGTTAGAGCGAGGCTCTAACCTTTCGTGTGGCACGGTGGCGCAGAGGTAGAGTTGCTGCCTTACAGCGCCAGTGACCCGGGGTTCGATCTTGACTAGGAATGCTTGTCTGTATGGAGTTTGTACGTTTCCCCGTGACCTGTGTGGGTTTTCTCCAGGGCTCCGGTTTCCTCCCACACTCCACACATATGTGATAAATGTCAGCACTTAGAAGCTAATCTGACACATTCATTTACAAATTGTGTAAAAATTACAAAATTTTGGATAGAAATATTTAGGATAATTTTGAATGTTGTTAATACGAACCTGATATTTGACTCAAAGTTAATAACACTGGGAATACTGGAAACAGATCAATTAATAACAACGAATCAAAGAATTTTTATTGATTATAGTTTAATAATTGGGAAAAAATAAATATTAAAATTCTGGAAAGGTCCTACATCCCCCACAATCAAAATGTGGAATACAGGAATGTCGGAGACACTCCATCTGGAAAGATTGAGGCTTGTCCTAATGGACAGGTTGGATCTCTTCAGAGGGATATGGTCTCCATATATTGAATATCTACAGGGTCAAAGTGGCTCAGTGCGAGAGCCTGACTGAGGCCTGAATAATAGAATGGATGAAGAATTACATATAATAAATCATGGATATATCTCCAACGATGGATAACATTTTAATACTCCATTCATTTCCTTATTCTCTATATTATTTTTCTCTATCTTTTCCTACTTAATAAAAAAAAATTTAAAAATGTATAGAAATATAAAGTCTTAAATGTTAATATTAATATTAATAATATTATGAATGTATGTAAGAAGTATTTTTTTTTAATATGTATTTACAACTAATAAAAAATATTCATCAGAAAATTTCGACTGACTCACCAGAGCCTGCAAAAGTGACATTTTGATAATTAATGTACGGGTTAGAGCGAGGCTCTAACCTTTCGTGTGTCACGGTGGCGCAGAGGTAGAGTTAGAAACATAGAAACATAGAAATTAGGTGCAGGAGCAGGCCATTCGGCCCTTCGAGCCTGCACCGCCATTCAATATGATCATGGCTGATCATCCAACTCAATATCCTGTACCTGCCTTCTCTCCATACCCTCTGATCCCTTCAGCCACAAGGGCCACATCCAACTTCCTCTTAAATATGGCCAACGAACTGGCCTCAACTACCTTCTGTGGCAGAGAATTCCACAGATTCACCACTCTCTGTGTGAAAAACGATTTTCTCATCTCGGTCCTAAGAGACTTCCCCCTTATCCTTAAACTGTGACCCCTTGTCCTGGACTTCCCCAACATCGGGAACAATCTTCCTGCATCTAGCCTGTCCAACCCCTTAAGAATTTTGTAAGTCTCTATGAGATCACCCCTCAATGTTCTAAATTCCAGCGAGTACAAGCCGAGTCTATCCAGTCGTTCTTCATATGGAAGTCGTGCCATGCCAGGAATCAGTCTGGTGAACCTTCTCTGTACTCCCTCTATGGCAAGAATGTCTTTCCTCAGATTAGGAGACCAAAACTGTACGCAATACTCCAGGTGTGGCCTCACCAAGACCCTATACAACTGCAGTAGAACCTCCTTACTCTTGTACTCAAATCCTTTTGTTATGAATGCCAACATACCATTCGCTTTCTTCACAGCCTGCTGCACCTGCATGCCTACTTTCAATGACTGGTGTACCATGACACCCAGGTCTCGCTGCATCTCCCCTTTTCCTAATTGGTCACCATTCAAATAATAGTCTACCTTCCTGTTTTTGCCACCAAAGTGGATAACCTCACATTTATCCACATTATGCTGCATCTGCCATGCATTTGCCCACTCACCCAGTCTGTCCAAGGCATCTTGCAGCCTCCTAGCATCCTCCTCACATCTAACACTGCCCCCCAGCTTTGTGTCATCCGCAAACTTCGAGATGTTGCATTTAATTCCCTCGTCCAAATCATTAATGTATATTGTAAATAGTTGGGGTCCCAGCACTGAGCCTTGCGGCACCCCACTAGTCACTGTCTGCCATCCTGAAAAGGACCCGTTCACTCCTACTCTTTGCTTCCTGTCTGCCAGCCAGTTCTCTATCCACATCAATACTGAACCACCAATACCGTGTGCTTTAAGTAATACCGTGTGATTTAAGTTGCTGCCTTACAGCGCCAGTGACCCGGGGTTCAATCTTGACTAGGAATGCTTGTCTGTACGGAGTTTGTACGTCTCCCCGTGGCCTGTGTGGGTTTTCTCCAGGGCTCCGGTTTCCTCCCACACTCCAAAGATGTACAGGTTTGTAGGTTAATTGACTTCTGTAAATTGTAACTTATCCCCAGTGTCTAGGATAGTGCTAGTATATGGGGTGAAGGGCCTGTGTCCACGTTGTATCACTAAAGTCTAAAGTGTAATGGTGGTAAGAGGTTTTAGTTTAGAGATATAGGATGGAAAGAAGTCATTCGACGCACTGGGTTCACTCTGACCATTAGTCACCTGTTACACTAGTTCTATGTTATCTCTGCGGTTTGTCACCTTGTCGTGGTGGAGAAGCTTGTGTGGTCCTGAGATGTTTTTCTCATCTCGGTCCTAAAAGATTTCCCTCTTATCCTTAAACTGTGTCCCTTTGTTCTGGACTTCCCCAACATCGGGAACAACCTTCCTGCATCTAGCCTGTCATCCCCTTAAGAATTTTGTACGTTTCTATAAGATCCCCCCTCAATCTTCTAAATTCTAGCGAGTACAAGCCGAGTCTATCCAGTCTTTCTTCGTATGAAAGTCCTGACATCCCAGGAATCAGTCTGGTGAACCTTCTCTGTACTCCCTCTATGGCAAGAATATATTTCCTCAGATTTGGAGACAAAAACTGTACGCAATACTCCAGGTGTGGTCTCACCAAGACCCTGTACAACTGTAGTAGAACCTCCCTGCTCCTATACTCAAATCCTTTTGCTATGAATGATAACATACCATTAGCTTTCTTCACTGCCTGCTGCACCTGCATACCTACTTTCAATGACTGGTGTACCATGACACCCAGGTCTCGTTGCATCTCCCCTTTTCCTAATCAGCCACCATTCAAATAATAGTCTACTTTCCTGTTTTTTGTTGTTGTTTTTTTTTTCGTTCATCATTGTATCATCGTTGTATCATGATCCTATGAGTCCAACAACTGGAAATGGAATTCCTTCCCCTCACCATCCTTCATGAAACCGTCGAAAAGATGGTGAAAGCAAGTCCAGGGGCTTGCAAAACACTCAATCCTCACAGCCTGTTGATCAACAAGCTTGTTTCCTGCCAGTCTGATTCCCCTGGTATCTGGTATATGAATTAGTAACCAGAGGACTGCACGATTGATCTGAAAACATGTCTAGACCCTGCAGAAGCTGTAGAAGTGTGTTCTTGCAACTAAATAAAAAGGTTGAATTTTAACAAAAGCTGGGAATGGTAATGGTGTCCACGCAATTTCCAGGTTTTAGTAAAACTGAACTTGATTTATAGTGTACTCAAGCACTTTTTACCCAGGTCATTTCCTCTTTAAGAATAAGGAGCAAGCCATTTAGAACGGAGACGAGGAAACGCTTTTTCTCACAGAGAGTGGTGAGTCTGTGGAATTCTCTGCTTCAGAGGGCGGTGGAGGCAGGTTCTCTGGATACTTTCAAGAGAGAGCTAGATAGGGCTCTTAAAAATAGTAGAGTCAGGGGATATGAGGAGAAGGCAGGAACAGGGTACTGATTGGGGATGGTCAGCCATGATCACATTGAATGGCGGTGCTGGCTCGAAGGGCCGAATGGCCTATTCCTGCATCTATTGTCTATGGTCTATTGTCTCTTCTCCCCTCTCCAGTTTGGCTGAAGGTATCCAAGCTTGCAACACTTGCAGCACCAGCTTCTTCCACGCTGTTATCAGATTATTGAACGGTCTGGATTAGCACCCCAGTCTGTGTCTTTCGTGAGAAAAACACCCAATAAAGCTACGGAAAGGCCTAATGAACCACCGTGGCCTAAATATCCATCAGGCGAGAATGAAATGCTCGGAGAAGGAGAAAGAGGTGCAGCGTACGCACAGGCCTTGAACCTGGTGAGGCGCAGGAGGAGCCCGGCCGGGAATCACCCCACAGAGCCCAGTCCCTCCACACACTAGAGTCTCCCAACCCCTGCAGAGTGGTTATTAAGATGGCTGATTCGTGGGCGGTTGCTGCTGGGACGCAAGTCGGGGCCTGATCAACCCCGGCTCGGTCGCCTGGGCGACGGTGTCTGATGTTGTGAGACCCGAAACACCCGATGACCCCAGGGCACATCGCTGAGGATGCGTTCCAGCGCATCTAGAAGATGTATATTTTTCACATAAGCCATATCCTTGCGATTGAGGCAGTGCAGCGTAGGTTCACAAGGTTGATCCCGGGATGGCGAGACTGTCGTGCGAGGAAAGATTGAAAAGACTAGGCTTGTACTCACTGGAATTTAGAAGGATGAGGGGGGATCTTATAGAAACATATAAAATTATAAAAGGACTGGACAAGCTAGATGCAGGAAAAATGTTCCCAATGTTGGGGGAGTCCAGAACCAGGGGCCACAGTCTAAGAATAAAGGGGAGGCCATTTAAAACTGAGATGAGAAAAAACATTTTCACCCAGAGAGTTGTGAAATTGTGGAATTCTCTGCCACAGAGGGCAGTGGAGGCCAAATCACTGGATTAATTTAAAAGAGAGTTATGGGCCTGTCCCACTTAGGCCATTTATTAGGCAACTACAGGTGACTAGTTCATCGCCACATGTTCGCCGGGAGTCATCTCCTCAGTCGCGCAAAAGATCGTGGTGTCTTTCTGGTCGCCGCTAAATTTTCAACGTTGAGAATTTTTTGGTGACAGAGAGTTTGATGCCATGAGCATAGCTTGACTTCTCCTGATGTAGGTGCTGTTGTAGGTTGTCGACGGCAGTTGCCAAAACAAAATTGCCAAGTGGGCAGGACCGTTAGATAGAGCTCTCGGGGCTAGCGGAGTCAGGGGATACGTGGAGAAGGCAGGAACGGGGCACAGATTGTGGATGATCAGCCATGATCACAATGAATGGCGCTGCAGGCTCGAAGGGCCCAATGGCCTACTCCTGCACCTATTTTCTATGTTTCTATGAGCTAGGGTTTAGTCAATACAACATTGCAGCCGTGGACGTTTTGTCTGGAACTGCAACACTATCACACTGTCACAATATATTCTGCACTCTGGTATTTTTCAGTTTCTATGTTTTTATTGGAAGCATTTGTGCAAAGAACTTGACCACAAGCCCAATGTCTCTGCCTCTTCCTTTCTTTTTCCTGAGTTCCCCCGCATCAGTCTGAAGAAGGGTCTCGACCTGAAACGTCACATATTTCGTTCGCTCCACAGATGCTGCCTCACCCGCTGAGTTTCTCCAGCATTTTTGTCTACCGTCAATGTTTCCAGCATCTGCAGTTCTTTCTTAAACCAGTACCAATACTGTCCATTTGTGGAGTTATGAGCTTAATGATGGATTAGGATACGTGGAAGGTAGGACGTGAGTGTTTAGCATTTGTTGGAAAGTAGTTTCCTTTATTTAGTAGATATTTCCGCCTTAAAAAAAATCCACTGACTTGGCCTCCACAGCCTTCTGTGGCAATGAATTCCACAGATTCACCACCCTCTGATTGAAGAAATCTCTCCTCATCTCCTTCCTAAAGGAACATCCTTTAATTTCTAGGCTATGACCTCTGGTCCTTAGACTCTCTCACGGGTGGAAACATTCTCGCCACATCCACTCTATCCAAGCCTTTCACTGTTCTGTATGTTTCAATGAGGTCCCCCCTCATTCTTCTAAACTCCAGCGAGTGGAGGCCCAGTGCCAACAAACTCTCATCACAGGTTAACCCATTCATTCCTGGCATCATTTTTGTAAACCTGCTCTGGACCCTCACCAGAGCCAGCACAGCCGGTAGGGAATTGAGGAATGTTGTGGAACAGAGAGATCTAGGAATAACTGTGCATAGTTCCCTGAAGGTGGAATTGCATGTAGATGGGGTGGTAAAGAAAGCCTTTGGTGTGCTGGCCTTTATAAATCAGAGCATTGAATATAGGAGCAGGGAACAAGGTACAAGGCAATGGTGAGACCAATTCTGGAGTATGGTGTACAATTTTGGTCGCCTAATTATAGGAAGGATGTCAACAAAATAAGGAGAGTACAGAGGAGATTTACTAGAATGTTGCCTGGGATCCAGCAACTATGTTACAGAGAAAGGTTGAACAAGTTAGGTCTTTATTCTTTGGAGCGCAGAAGGTTAAGGGGAGACTTGATTGAGGTCTTTTAAATGATGAAAGGGATACACAGAGTTGACGTGGATAAGCTTTTCCTATTAAGGGTAGGGAAGATTCAAACAAGAGGGCATGACATGCGAATTAAGGGATGGAAGTTTAGGGGTAACGTGAGGGGGAACTTCTTTACTCAGAGGGTGGTGGCTGTGTGGAATGAGCTTCCAGCAGAAGTGGTGGAGGCAGGATCGATTTTAACATTTAAAAGTAAAGTGGATAGGTATATGGACGGGAAGGGAATGGAGGGGTATGGTCTGAGTGCAGGTAGATGGGACTAGGGGAAAACAAATGATCAGCACGGACTGGAAGGGCCGAGAGGGCCTGTTTCCGTGCTGTAATTGTTATATGGTTATATGGTTATATCCTTCCTTCGCATAAGTTGGTATAACCAGTTGTTAGTACTTTGGTTTTGGGCTTGGGCTCTCTTGGTTGAGCGCTTATCCTGGTGTTACAAGTACTTTGTGATATCATTGTAATCTGTGGACAAGACTCTTACAACCACCTGGCAAACACGCATAGTTCATGTCAAACACCAAAACACCCATCAAAGGCATTAAGAAGAAAAACAAAGACACTCCCAAATATTTGTGCAGTCAAATTAAGTAGAAAGGAAGTGGCTTGTCCTAGACATTTTCACAAGGGAATTTATATTGGGCACAGATGACAGACATCAAAACAAAACAACTGATGAACTCCGATAAGACTTGTTTCAGGCCGATGAGATTTCTGTAGAGATGACATTAGCCATAATTAGTTCTCTTTCAAAGTTTCAGGTTTAGGACCAAATAGATTCGTCTGTGGAATTCTCTGCCTCAGAGGGCGGCGGAGGCAGGTTCTCTGGATACTTTCAAGAGAGAGCTAGATAGGGCTCTTAAAGATAGCGGAGTCAGGGGATATGGGGAGAAGGCAGGAACGGGGTACTGATTGGGGATGATCAGCCATGATCACATTGAATGGCGGTGCTGGCTCAAAGGACCGAATGGCCTACTCCTGCACCTATTGTCTATTGTCTATTTATCCAGGCAGTCTCCCCGATAACTTGTAGAAACAAGGAACTGCAGATGCTGGTTTACAAAGAAACTACACAGAGTGCTGGAGTAACTCAGTGACTCAGAAGGACAAGGAAGAGTATGAGAGTCATCATTTAACTTATTCTGTCTCGGTTACTAAGGTTGACTGCAAAAGTAATAAGAAGCGCAAAACCAGTCATAGACTCTAACCCAGCCCCAGGTTAATTCAGAATAAAGATTAAAAGAAGATAGACACAAAATTTTGGAGTAACTCAGCGGGACAGGTAAGGTCTCTGGAGAGAAGGAATGGGTGACGTTTCGGGTCTAGACCCTTCTTCAGATTGATGTCGGGGGAGAACAGGAAAAACGTGGTCTATTCCTTCCCTCCATAGATGCTGCCTTCTGCACTTCTTGTAACATAAATATTACAAGGCCATTTGATCAAAATCATGGGTTAGAGTAGAAAGAAACAGCATCCATTTCTTGATAATTAGGATTCTCATTTCAGCCTTTGAGACAGGAATATAAATGGATGAGTTAAATACTGAAGAAATAAAGAACTGCAGTTGAAATGTGTAAGAGGAACTGCAGACACTGGTTTAAACCGAGGATAGACACAAAAATAGACACATTGGAGTAATTCAGTGGGACAATACAATACAATACAATACGGCTTTATTCGTCACATTGCACATAAAGTGCAAGTGAAATGAATTTGCCAGCAGCGGTACAATGATAAAGAACACACACAATAAACAATACAAATTTAACACAAACATCCACCGTAGCATTCATCACTGTGGTGGAAAGCACAAAGTTTAGTCAGTCCTCTTCCATTTTCCCCCGTGGCCGGGACCTCAACCCTCCGCAGCCGTCACAGCGGGCATCCAGATGTGTAGACAGGTAAAAGTCCAGGTAAGTCCAGAGTCGGCTCTTCCCCACCGGAGACCGGAGCTTCAGGATGGTGTAGGCCGCAGGCCGGTAGTCGAAGATTTAAAGTTCCCGCCGCTCCGCAGCCAGAAGTAGGGCCGGCGGTCGAAGCTCCCCTTCAGGAGTGATGGTAAGTCCATGCCAGGCCCACGGTAGAAATAGGCCATGGGCCGGCAGTGGTGGCTTCTTCTTCTCCCGGGTCCCCCACGAGGGATCCCGGGCTGCGGACTCCGCTCCAGCTGGAGCTCTGCAGATCGTGACTTCAGGTTTCCGGCTGCCGCGGGCCAGCGAAACGGAGCGCTCCCCTCCGGCGAGCCCCAGTGAGGGCTTGCCCGCTCCACGCCAAGAGTCCACGCTGCGCCCTCCGCTGAAGCCCCGGGCGCGTCTCCAGGAAAGCCCGGCCAATTCTCGTTGTTAAGCCACGGGGGAGGCGACCTGGAGGCGACCAAAACAGTTTCCCCCTCACCCCCCCACATCACCCCCCCACACAAAACACACAAGAAACATTAAAAACATACTTTAAAACATACTAAAAAAATTAAAAAAGTAGAAAAAACCGACACACTGCTGACAGGGCGCCGGCTTGCAGCGCCCCCACCGACAGGCAGCATCCCTGGACAGAAGGAATGGGTGATGGTTCGGGTCGAGGCCCTTCCTCAGACTGAGAGTCAGGGGAGAGGGAGATACAGAGATAAGGAAGTGTAGGTGTGACAAGAGACATCAAAGGGGATAAAATTTGAGATAAATGCAGAACAGATTATTGTTAGCTCGGAGAAAGTCAATGAAGCAGACAGAAGTGGGTGAAAGACATGAGAATTAGAATGGGGGAGGGGATGGAGAGAGAGGGTAATCAAGGGTTACTTGAAGTTGGAGAAGTCAATGTTCATACCGCTGGGGGTGTCCAAGCGAAATATGAGGTGCTGCTCCTCCAATTTGCGCTGGGCCTCACTCTGACAATGGAGGAGGCCCAGGACAGAAAGGTCAGTGTGGGAATGGGAGGGGGAGTTGAAGTGTTGAGCCATTGGGAGATCAGGTAGGTTTAGACGGACTGAGCGGAGGTGTTCAGCGAAACGATCGCTGAGCCTGCATTTGGTCTCGCCGATGTACAGGAGTCCACACCTGGAACAGCGGATACAATAGATGAGGTTGGAGGAAGGTGCTAGTGAACCTCTGCCTCACTTGGAAAGACAGTTGGGGTCTCGTCGAGATGATCAACGTCGGGACGGAATTACACACACTTAGAGTTCCCGAATCGGCCACTTCCTTACCGGAGAACGCGGCTTCAGGTCAAAGGCCATGGTGGAAATGACAGAGGAGCCAAGAGGGTTTAATTGTGATTTGAACTGAAACGGAACAATGAAATTCTTCCCTGCAGCAGCTTAACGGGTCTGTAAACAGTGTATTCAATAGATAACATCATAAAACAAAACAAAAATCAGTAAATAAAAAGAAACACGATATTAATGCAAAACAAAACAACACAAAAACCCAAAGTACCTAGTGTACCCAAGTAGCTCATAGTTCAACCTTTCGTTAGTGTTCATATGTGACGGCACCTGGTAGGAAGCCACGGGCACAAGCAACGAACCCTCGGCTCTGGAGGGCGGGGTCTTGGAGTGGGAGGCGCTAGTCACGGGGTTGGTACCTGAATTGGTATTTAAGGCCGTGATCTTGAAGGATAAGGGGTAAGCCATTTAGAACGGAGATGAGGAACACTTATTCACACAGAGATTGGTGGGTCTGTGGAATTCTCTGCCTCAGAGGGCGGTGGAGGCCGGTTCGCTGGATACTTTAAAGACAGGGCTGTGAAGATAGCGGTGTCAGGGGATATGGGGAGAAGGAGGGAACGGGGTACTGGTTGGGGATGATCAGCCATGATCACATTGAATGGCGGTGCTGGCTCAAAGGGCCGAATGGCCTGCCTCTGCACCTATTGTCTATTGTCTATTGAGTAAGGAGCTGTATTGTCGAGAATAAACACGTCTCATACACACAACTTGTGTCCGCTTAGTTTTCGGCTGGACTCCTGCGAGTCCCCGCCTCACATAGTGATTAATAGTCTGATGGTTCATAAGTTTATGAGTAGAATTAGACCATTCGGCCCATCAAGTCAACTCCGCCATTGAATCATGGCTGATCTATCTCTGCTTCCAAACCCCATTCTCCTGCCTTTTCCCCATAACCCCTGACACCCGTACTCATCAAGAATCTATCTATCTCTGCCTATAATCATCCACGGACTTTAGTTTAGTTTAGAGGTACAGCACGGAAACAGGCCCTTCGGCCCACCGGGTCTGTGCCGACCAGTGATCCCCGCACACTAACACTATCCTACACACACTAGGGACAATTTTTACATTTACCAAGCCAATTAACCTACAAACCCGTACGTCTTTGGAGTGTGGGAGGAAACCGAAGATCTCGGAGAAAACCCACGCAGATCACGGGGAGAACGTACAAACTCCATACAGACAGCGCCCGTAGTCAGGATCGAACCCGGGTCTCTCGCGCTGCATTCGATGTAAGGCAGCAACTCTACCGCTGCGCCACCGTGCCTCTACACCCTTCTGTGGCAAAGAATTCCACAGATTCACCACCCTCTGACTAAAGACATTTCTCCTCATCTCCTTCCTTAAAGAACACCCTTTAATTCTGAGGCTGTGTCCTTTAGTCCTAGACTCTCCCACTAGTGGAAACATCCTCTCCACATCCACTCCATCCAAGCCTTTCACTATACTGTACGTTTCAATGTCCCCCCTTGAACCTACAAACGCTCATAATAGGTTAACCCACTCATTACTGGTTGTTGAGGAGAAGCTGCAGCTAAACCTGGAGGTCATGGTTTTCAGACTCCTGTACCTTCATCCTCCTGGACAATCGAAACCCCTCACCTGTATCCATCAATGACTTCCCACCCCCACCTCTCCTTTCCATCTTTCTCCCCCCCCAACCCCCCAGTCCCGTCAGCCTGAGGACCGTTCCCAATCTGAAACATCACCTGTCTCTTCCTCCACAGATGCTGTCTGACCCGCTGAGTTACTTCACCGCTTTGTGCTTCCCTTAATATTTGTTTGAATTACTATTTGCTTTAATGTTTTCAATATTTAAAGTTTCTAACTGATACTATTCATTTTCAAATAAAAGCACACAATTGTAGGATCCGTGTCGAGACCCTTCTTTAGACTGATGTGGTGGTGGGGGAGGGGCAGGAAGACTTCTTCCCGTCCCCCTCCCCACTCCCCCATCAGTCTGAAGAAGGGTCTCGACCAGAAACATCACCTATTCCTTCACGCCATAGATGCTGCCTCACCTGCTGAGTTTCGCCAGCATTTTTGTCTAAATTTGAGTTTTCCAGCAACTGCAGTTCTTTCTTAAACAATTGTAGGATCCTGACATTTTGCACCACATATATCTTTAAGCGAGTTAATTTAATCAGATCCACCTTTGAAGGTCATATGAGGAAAGATTGGAAAGGCTGGGCTTGTATTCACAGGAATTTAGAAGGATGAGAGGGGATCTAATAGAAATGTATAGAATTATAAAAGGACTGGGCAGTGCTGCATGCAAGAAAAATGTTCCCACTGATGGGGGAGTCCAGAACCGGGGCCACAGTCTAAGAATAAAGGGGAGTCCACTTAAAACTGAGATGAGAAAAAACGTTTTCACCCAGAGAGTTGTGACTTTGAGGAATTCTCTGTCACAGAAGGCAGTGGAGGCCAATTCATTGGATGAATTCAAAAGAGAGTTAGATAGAGCTCTAGGGGGCTAGCAAAATCAGGGGATATGGGGAGACGGTAGGCATGATCACAATGAATGACGGTACAGGCTCGAAGGGCAAAATGGCGTCCTCCTGCACCTATTTTCTATGTTTCTAAGCTTTGGGTTACAAGCCGCTTAGATGGAGCATCCTGGTCGTCATGGATGAGTTGGGCTGAAGGGCCTGCTTCAGGGCTGTGTGACGAGGCAATTGTGACTGCCGTTTGCCATCCATTTTAAGCATCCAAGATAAAATAAATGGCAGCAGTGGCACAGCTGGTAAAGCTGCTGCCTCACAGCGCAGGAGACCCGGGTTCCATCCTGCCCTTGTGTGCTGTCTGTGCAGAGTTTGCACGTACTCTATTTTTCACAAGGATGTTGCCAGGACCAGAGGGTGTGAGCTATAGAGAGAGGTTGAGTAGGCTGGGTCTCCATTCCATGGAGCGAGGGAGGATGAGGGGAGATCTTATAGAGGTGTACAAAATCATGGGAGAAATAGATCGGGTAGATGCACAGAGTCTCTAACCCAGAGTAGGGGAATCGAGGACCAGAGGACATACAGTAGGTTCAAGATGAAGGGGAAAAGATTTAAATGGAATCCGAGGGGTAACTTTTTCTCACAGAGGCTGGTGGGTGTATGGAACAAGCTGCCAGAGGAGGTAGTTGAGGCTGGGACGATCCCATAATTTATGAAACGGTTAGACAGGCACATGGATAGGACAGGTTTGGAGGGATATGGACCAAGCGCGGGCAAGTGGCCGATGTGGACGAGTTGGGCCAAAGGGCCTGTTTCCACACTGTATTAATATGACTCTATGACTGGTGTTTCCTCCAGGCGCTCCGGATTCCTCTCACATCCCGAGGATGTGCAGGTATTTAGGTTCATTGGCCTCTGCAAAAATGGCCCCTAATGTATGGGGAGTGGATGAGAAAGTGAGATATCGTGGAACTAGTGTGAACGGGTGATCGATGGTCACAGGCAGAAGGGCCTGTGTCCATGCTGTATCTCTAAACTAAACTAAACTAAACTCCCCAAATGCTGCCCGACCCGCTGAGTTCCTCCAGCACTTTGTGGTTACTATTTTACCCTTCGTAAATGTGATCAGCCATGATCACATTGAATGGCGGTGCTAGCTCGAAGGGCCAAATGGCCTACTCCTGCACCTATTGTCTATTGTAATCGCGCCTAAAAAAAACACAGACGAAACGAAACGATTTTTCCCCTGAGCTCTCTGCATCTCGCAACATGCTCCATATAAAGATGCCAACTCCCCAGCCAGACGTCACTTGACTTTGGTCTGCAGGTGTGTCGTACACCTTGTCAGGTAGCCGCTGTGCGTGTGTGCATGTGGCAACTCGCTCCCCCATCTGCAAAAGCACAAGCAGCTGCCAGATTCTCCCTGACTTGGCAACGCAGCCAGCTTTCTGACATCAAGGTGGGGCATCAAAACACCAGGGAGGAGCCGCCTGCTTTTGTCTTCTTATCATGGTCTCAGTCCAACCATTCAACTGCTTCCAGAATTGCTACTATCAACTCATCCCTTCAGCTGAGAAGTGGCACGTTGCAGTAAAACGATCGCCAAATTCCCCTGTGTAAGAATACCTCAAAAAAGTACCAGTGTCGGGTCTTGGTAAAGGGGGAAGAAAAACTGTCGAGTTGGTAGATTCCTTTTGCGAGATGTTTATAATAAAGTAACTGGCTTTTCTTTTTTCTTTCTCTATTTTCTTTTTTCTTTTTTTCCTCTCCAGGGTCTATCTCTTAATTCCTGTTTCTAACTCTTCAAGGGTTTCCTTTCCCTCTGTCACGCTTTTGCACTTCCACATCTCTTTTTCACTTTTCTACTACCTATGCTGCTATTTTTCTCTCTATTCTCTCTTTTCTAAAGCCTTAAAATAAAAAATTTAAATTAAGGGGTACAATGACTGTAATACAATACAAGGGATGTACACTGATGTAACTGACAGTACCGCTAATAAATAAAGATATTAAAAAATAAAAATAAAAAAACAATTGGCCTCACTTGCTGTAGTTCATTGGATATTGAGCAAGTGCGAGCACAAAGCCTAATGTACCCCATTGTAAAGAAAATTCAACGGTTATTATCATATTACTTGAATCAAACACTATGTTGCCTCAATTCTCTTTGTATTGTTCAACTGTGATTATAGTCTCTCCTTTACTTTTGCAATAAAGAGTAAGCTTCTAAAAAAAAATTTAAAAAAATAAAAAAAATTCCTCGGCATGCTCTGACATATCGCACTCCACACAGACTGAATCCTTGCCTGAGAATCGCAGCGCATGGACTCAGCCCAGTACCACTCTTAACTCTGTGTGACTTGAGCAGTTAATCTGGTCTGACACTGAGTAAACAACCCCATTGGCAAGCAGAAGAAGGGATGATTTAGATTCATATTTCCCAATCTCGGGAGTGGGCCACATGAGTGGCAAGGGTGGGGGACAAATTCGTGAAATTTGAGCAATGTATGCAACTGTATTGAACAATTTGTATAGCCTCCGAAAATGTCGGATGAATTTTTTGCACGGTTCATGTATTGTATATATTTATTACCTGAATAAAGTCTATTTAGAAATTAAAAAAAAAAAAATTCCTAATCCCTCCAAGGGGTTTTTAACTCATAAATTTAAGTCGTATTTCAGATTCTGAAGCAGCGACAGGCAGATACTATAACAATATTGTTATGTAGGGGGCGACCACGGCGGTAGAGTTGCTGCCTTACAGTTATCGCAGCGCCGGTGACCCGGGTTCGATCCCGACTATGGGCGCTGTCTGTACGGAGTTTGTATGTTCTCCCCGTGACCTGCATGGGTTTTCCCCGAGACCTTCGGTTTCCTCCCACACTCCAAAGATGTACAGGTTTGTAGGTTAATTGGCTTTGTGTATGTGTAAATTTCCCCTAGTGTGTGTGGGATAGTGTTGCGGGGATTGCCGGTCGGCACGGACTCGATGGGCCATAAGGCCTGTATCCGCGTTGTATCTCTAAACTAAACTAAAGTCACAAGGCCAGATGCTGCGGGCCAAAATATACGCTTGAACCACAATGGCTAAAAAATATGATTACGTTTCTAAAGGGCTTCTAAGGGGTTGATTGGCCAGGGAGTTGCTAAGAGGTTGACTGGCCTCTCACCCAGATATTGTAAACACCTGCCATTGTTTGATAATAAAATATATATATAAACCAGCTGTAAGGATCACTCGGGCAGAAGGTGGTCTTGACCAAAGATCCTATAGTGAGCAAGAAAGTGCACTCGACGTAGTAGGGTCATGGGCAGATTCATGGGTAATCTTTGGCCCCATTTCTGTAACCGGTTTCTGTTTCCGCACTCCTATCTTTGCTTTGGCCATGGCATCCACATATAGTGAACAGTGTGATCAAATTAATTACAGAGTGCAAGTTTAATACAAACATCAACTCAAACACAGCACATGAGCCATTTAAAAAGAGATTTTTTTAAATAAAAAAAGAAAATGCACAGAACTATAATTTATTGGCATATTAATCATTAACAAAAAATAGCATAATTATGAATTGACAGAATTAGAACAGCCAGACATAAAAACAGTTTTTATCCACAAGTAGTTGCTCTACTCAACAGCCACAAATCTGTAGCCCCCCTTTGATCTGGTATTTTGTTGGTTCACATGCTTGATCAAAGGTGTTTTATCATTAATGTTTTATTATTATTAATGTTTAGTGTTTTCTGAGTCATTCGGAACTGTCACTGTGTGTCATGTTGTTACTTGTGGGTGGAGCACCAAGGCAAATTGCTTGTATGTGAAAACTTGGCCAATAAACTTACTTACTTACTTACTTACGTCTAACACTATATCACACACACAAACTGTTCCCCCGCAATGCTGCGAGAGGGATGTACAAAGTCGTGTCGGGTCAGGTTTACTGAAATGGCCGATGAAAAGGCTACCGTTCTGCTCCGTAGCGTACTACATGTCAGCCCATTGGGTTTAGTAGGATTGCACTATCTTGCTTTGCTATAGGATCTTTGGCCTTGACACTTCTCCCAGGGCTCTGTCGACAATAAGGTTGCTGCTTTTCTCTTACTCAGGTCTCAGTGAATAGTTTCACTAATAGTCCCAAGGCATTTGGGGGGGATAATATTAGCATTAATATCTTGTTATCCAGATGGATGAATCCCACATGCCTCGTTAACTCCTGTATGGAGATCTGTCACAGGAACTTAGGGAAATGCTCAAAAAAATGGTTCAAAGACCTTTCTGTCCTGGGCCTCGTCCATTGTCAGAGTGAGGCCCAGCGCAAATTGGAAGAACAGCACCTCATATTTTGATTGGGGCAGTTTACACCCCATCGGTATGAACATTGACTTCTCTAACTTCAAGTAGCCCTTGCTTTCCCTCTCCCTCCATCCCTCCCCCTTTCTCAGTTCTCCCACCAGTCTGACTGTCTCCGACTACACTTTATCTCTGTTTGCTTTGTTGTCACCTTCTCCCAGCTAATAATGATCGATTCTACATTTTCCTTGATCTCCACAGCCTTTGTCCAGTTTTCAGGGGTGGAAGATTGCAACCTTCACGTGGTCCGCCCTGTTTCGACTAATGCAATCAACTCGACGTGCACAAACGGAAGATCAAATAGAACAAGTTGTCCAACAACTTTAGGCTGTGCATGCCACATGAAAGAAGAAGAAGTCCTGTTTTCACACCTTACACTTCCTTATCTATGTATCTCCCCCTCCCCTGACTCTCAGTCTGAAGAAGGGCCTCGACCCGAAACGTGTGGAATTCTCTGCCTGGTTAATTAGCCCCTGAGTTACTCCAGCATTTTGTGTCTACCAAAGAACTGCAAATGCTGGTTTAAATCGAAGGTAGGCACAAAATGCTGGAGTAACTCAGCGGCTGAGGCAGCATCTCTGGAGAGAAGGAATGGGCAACGTTTCAGGTTGAGACCCCGCTTCAGGAAACATTGCCCATTCCTTCTCACCAGAGATTCTGCCTCACACGCTGAGTTACTCCAGCATTCTGTGTCTACCTGAGAACTAGTGTGAACGGGTGTGGACGTGGTGGGCCGAAGGGCCTATTTCCATGCTGTATCTTTCAATCAATAGAAAATAAAAAAAGAACAAAAATAGAGATTTGTGATGTATGAGTCATTTTCAGGTTGCTAATGGTTGTATCACAGAGATTAGTGCTGGAGCCTCAACTATTTATAATCCACGCTAATCGCTTGGGTGACGGAACTGAGTGTATTATACACGAATGATACTTATGATGGGTTCATAGCCTGTTATTGTTCGTGGAGATCTGTGCAAAGATAATAAAAATTAGAATGTAACAAAGCAGAAAGTAAAAGTCTGAATTTTAGTCAATCATTCACTTGGCCAAAGTGCCAAATACTGTCACAGTAATGAATTATATACCGAGGAATAACTAAAATTGATTCCTGTCAAAACTATTTGGAACAGGAGGCTCTTAATACAATTTAAGTGGTAACTTAATACTTTACTACAATGCTGAATTGAAATTTCAGCAGCTCGGTTGGGATTGACTGAGATTCTTGGAATCGGTTCAAGGCTGACATTGATAAGGAACATTCAGGTGCAGAGAGAAATTGGACTCCCATTATATCCAACTGTAAAGGGCCTGTCCCACTTGGCGATTTTTTCTGCGACTGCCGATGTCATATCAGTGTCGCCAAAAGATTTTGAACATTTCAAAATCCACTGGCGACAAAAAAAAGTTGCGACATTTGAAAAAACACCGCTCGTCAATATGTTGTCATGCTGCGTCACTGCCGCATCACGCCACAAATTTTTCGGTGACCTGATACATTAGTCAATGATGCCGGCAGTCACCGAAAAAATCGCCCAAGTGGGACAGGCCCCTTAACTCTTGTGTTATAGTCATACAGTGTGGAAACAGGCGCTTTGGCCTAACTTGCCCACGCCGACCAACATACCCCATCTACACTAGTCCCATCTGCCTGCGTTTGGCCCATATCCCCCTAAACAGTTAAACAGGTACATGGATAGGTCAAGTCTGGAGGGATATGGACCAAATGCATGCACGTGGGACGAGTGTAGCTGGGACATTTGCCGGTGTAGGAAAGTAGGGCCGAAGGGCCTGTTTCCACACTGTATCACTCTATGACTAAAACTTTCCTATCCATGTACCTGAGTAATCGTTTTTTTAAACATTGTGATAGTACCAGCCTCAAGTACCTCCTCTGGCAGCTCATTTCATATACCTACCACCCTCTATTAAAAAAAGTTGCCCCTCAGGTTTCTGGTAAATATTTACCCCCTCACCTTAACCCTACTACATCCATCCCCTGGTTCATCTCCCCACCCCTCAGCCTCTTTCCTTGAAGGAATAATATCCGAGCTTGCCCAACCTCTCCCTGCAGCTCAGGCCCTCAAGTCCTGGCAACATCTTCATAAATCTTATCTGCAGTCTCCCAGCTTAATGACATCCTTTCTGTGGCAATGTGACCAAAACTGGGCACTATCCTCCAAATGCGGCTTCACCAACGTCTTAAACAACTGTAACATAACGTCCCAACTTCTAGTTTAGTCTAGTTTAGAGATACAACACAGAAACAGGCCCTTCGGCCCATTTAAGAATAAGGGGTAAGCCATATAGAACGGAGACGAGGAAACACTTTTTCTCACAGAGAGTAGTGAGTGTGGAATCCGCTGCCTCAGAGGGCGGTGGAGGCAGGTTCTCTGGATACTTTCAAGAGAGAGCTAGATAGGGCTCTTAAAGATAGCAGAGTCAGGGGATATGGGGATAAGGCAGGAACGGGGTACTGATTGGGGATGATCAGCCATGATCACATTGAATGGTAGTGCTGGCTCCAAGGGCCGAATGGCCTACTCCTGCACCTATGGCTTTCTATGGTGCGTCTGGAGAAGTTTGTGAGTCATTGGGGACGTGCTGAATTTCCTCTCAGGAAATCCACTCAGGGATTGGAAGCATTGGTGTGCCTTCTTGGCAGCTGCATCGATGTGGTCAGTTCAGGGAAGATCGTTGGTATTACTAATGCCAAGGAACATGAAGTTCTCAACCATTTCCACTTTGGCACCATTAACGCTGATCCCACCATTCACTCCGTCTACACCGCGCTGCCTCGGAAAAAACAACCAACATAAGCGAAGACTTGTTCAATGCTGGATGTTCCTCGGAAAGACACAAAATGCTGGAGTAACTCAGTGGGAGCAAGGAAAGACACAAAATGCTGGAGTAACTCAGCGGGAGCAAGGAAAGATACAAAATGCTGGAGTAACTCAGTGAGGCCCCGGTCATTCCTTCTTCTCCCCGCTCCCGTCCGGCACAAGGTACAGAAGCTTGAAGGTGTGCACCTCCAGACTCAGGAACAGCTTCTTCCCCTCTGTTATCAGACTTCTGAATGGCCCTTCCATAAGCTAGGGTACTGTCCGATTCACCTCTACCCCATTGCGGACATTGGACTTTGTCTCTGGAACTGATGCGCTACAATGCTGAGAACTATATTCTGCTCCCTGTATCTTCCCCTTTTCTCTACCTATTGTACTGGAGTTTGGCTTGATTGTTTTCATGTACAGCAAGGGTTCCCAACCTGGGGTAAATCTCACCTACCCAGGGGGTAAATGTGTTGATTCTGGATTTGTACACATTTGTTCTCATTGACTGACTGTGTTTGGTTCTGGTATACCGGTATCTGTCCATCATTAGTTGCTCATAAATATGTGAAATAAAGTTGTTATATGTGCTATTAAAGTTGCCAGGAGTAAACAGGACGAAAAGGTTGGGAACCCTTGATGTACAGTATTAAAGTGTGCCAAACAAAACTTGTCACCCTACCTCGGTATACGTGATAATAATAATAATCCTAAGGCTAAACCTAAACTTAAACACCCCTGCCCCCACCTGAACGGCACGCATCCCCCGTGCCACACCTGACATTGTACCTATGGATTCCACGGCCTTTTTTACCTTGGAAGTAAATCATTGCTCTTTTCCGTAGATGCTCGCTTTGTTTTCACTGGCAAACTGCCAGCTAGGTGAGGTACAGGTTATTGATGCAAACACCAACCCTGTCATTATATCTGAACTGCTTCACGCTGGCCAAAGTAAAATGACAACCACTCAAATGCTGTGCGCTGGGAAAGATCTTGCCCAAGACTTCAATATAATAGAACCCCCTAATCTCTATTAATCTTCCCTTTCTCCAACAATATCAGACTAGTAAATTGCTGCCCTCGTAACATTGAGCCATTACTAGATTTGCCCAACATTCTCAGGCATTCTTTTTAAACTAATTACTGCCTTTCTTCATTTTTCTCAATGGAGCTTGATTTTTCTCAACTGAGGCTTTATACTAAAATAGTAAGATTAAACAAGAACTTACCAGTTTGAAGTTTGAACTTTATTTTATGAGGAGTTACATTGAGGGATTACATGAAGACCCCGCCAGCACGCCTGCGCAACATTCTTCAAAGCAGCGGTGTGAAATCACAGATAACAGAAGTTGACTAAACATAGTAAGATAAGAGAACTAAAATACCAGTTGACCTTTATAATAGAGGGTTGGGAGCGGAGGACACGTAATCCCTCAACGTAACTCCTCATAAAATAAAGATCAAACTTCAAACTGGTAAGTTCTCATTTAATCTTACTATTTTACTTCGGAGTCATGTGAGTGACTATGTGAAGATTTCAAAGCTCTGTGATTTCATGCCGTGGACGAGTCCATGCATCACACACTGCAACAGTGAAGAGTAAATATTAATAATGCATTCAGACATGACATAGATATAGATATGTTGATACTATTAATGGACAAATAATGATAACAGTAATCTCCCTCAATAGGGAGGAAACTATAAACAGATCTAAAATAGAGTTGGCAAATACCATCAATCTGGCAAAGGGTTTTTTCTAAAATGTTTGGAAGATCGTTCATTTGATCATCCTGCAGCCACTAGGATGTGGTCCCGTGAAACGTTCATCCCCTGTTGCTGATATAGTTGCAGCCTGGGTGGAGTGAGACTATATGTCAGTGTTCACTCCTGTATCCCAGAACCCATTTTAACCACCTGGACTTGGTCTGTAGTGATATTCTCTTATGAGGCTTTATGTGACTAACAATCATTGCTAGTTCAGGTCTCTAAGGCTCTAGTGACCTTAACATACTGGTGTAGATGTGTGGCCACACACAACCGAAGGTCCATGGGATATGCCAACAATTCTAGCTTGAGACCATGTCCCTGGTGTATCCTGCTGATTAAGTCATAAACATAGATGTTATTTTGCCTGTAGAAATAATCATCCTGTCCAGTCACGGCTATGCAAAGACTGGACCCGTTGCGCTGAACTCAGCGCCATGAGCATAACCACTTGGTAAGTGAGTTTGACCAAGGACAGGGATGTTCCAGTGTTAACATCCCATATCTCTGCGTACCTGGCCTGGGAGGTTTTGAGTTGAAGATACCCTTCATAATCTAGATATCAGAAGGTGAGACCCGACAGAGTGGATTCTGCTCCCCGCAGCCAATAAGATGAGAAGGCACGAGGGTACACAAAAAGCTGGAGAAACTCAGCGGGTGCAGCAGCATCTGAGGAGCGAAGGAGATAGGCGACGTTTCGGGTCGAGACCCTTCTTCAGACTGAGAAGGCACGTTGGGCACAGTAAATGGCACTTTATTAATGATTGTCAAACCCCATATAGAACTGAACTTCAAGACGTCAGTCATCCGTGCCGAATTATATGTATTAATAGTATAAAACAAAATACCCATCTCCTTGTGAGGAAAGTACTGCTTATTTGGTGCTATCCCTGCAATTGCAGTGAGCACGTCCATGATTTGGTTTAACAATCCGAGCTGTAAGAACAGTCTTCCCAGTCTGCAACTCAATGAATTGATTTATGTGTGCAGAGGATGGTTTCCCGAGTCACAGCTAACCAGCAATATTGTGCCTGGAAATAACCATATAAGGTTCTATCATCATTCCCAACATCAGCGGGAACCATGGCTGTATAGGCCAGTCAGGCACTATGAAAAAGCCTGACGAGGGAAATTGCTAAATTTGCAAGGCCCGTCTGATGAGGTAAAATGGACGAAGACAAAAGAACATTCCTCCCCAGTGAAGCGAGAACGCATCCATCACCACTGATACGCCACATATGTTGCAACTGGCGATTGAGTCTGGATGCAACATTTTGATCTTTTGGCCCACAGTGTCCTTCCATTCTGTGTTGTCATTGCGTTTACCTGATGATACACCAATGCCAAATGAAGTTAGGTAAACTATCACCGGATACTTTGACTTGATTGCACCCATGTGATTAACATATAACAGCACCAGAGTGTATCGTTAGACTTGAGCATGCAGATTATGCATATTCGTACAAACCTTTAATCTACAGAATGCACCTAGTGTGTATAGGTAGTTGATACCATATAATTGAACAATTGGTAACTCATGCAAACCCATCCGCCTCCGTAACTAAAGATGGTATTAGTAATTATCCATCTTTGAGAAATAGCATCAGTTAGTAATTAACTGAAGAGTTACTGATGAAGGTTAGTGGAGCAATACTGAATACTGTTTGTCCACCATGGTGACTTTGATAGTTTCAGCTGGGAATAGCATAAGTCTGGTAGCAATGAGCTACATGGTACTTGTGAGCCTGCTCCTTTGCATGCTGTATAGCTCTGATGATGCAAAGGTGCAAATAGCACAACTGAAAGCCAATATATTGCCAATCCCAGACAATTTAATAGAGTTAAAGGTAAATCCTAATACTCAATAATTTCAGTTGGTATCAATTTAAATTTAACTGGATGGAAGAGAACCCAATTTCTGAAATATAGTTTGTGGCTGATACCACTAATTTGGCAAAATACAGTGTTTTAGAACATCATCCAGATAGGCCATAACATTAGCTTTTTCAGTGAGCAGCCGAATCACTGGTTTTAGTAATTTGGTAAATAACTGGGTGCTGAAGTTAGCCCATTTTGCAATGCTTTTGACTGTATCATTGCCCCATCCGGCAAAAATTCAAAATCCTCCGGTGAGCCCTGTGAGTGGAAACTGTTCCTCTGTTGTTAGACAGTAATGAAGTTTCCTATTCAGAAAATGTCTATACTGCACATGCGAGGTGAACCGTTATCTTCCATTGTGACAATGAGCGGGCCGCAACTGGGGCCCGTCTTGAAAGGCAACTCTGTCTCGCTTGCATAAAACAAGTGTAAATTTACCAACTTGTAAATGGTCCACATACCTCATATTCCGGAAAGAACCAGACCCACCTACCTTCATGGTTATTGGTGGTCTTGTTGTAAGCCCAACGGCCCCTGGTACGGGTTCTAACTCCGTCCCAGATTTGGAGAGTAGGATTGCTGGGGTGCGTGGACCCAATTCCCTGAGGATCGGTTTGGGCCTTGGCCTGAAAGACCTGTGCCCAGTTTTGAAGCTGCCACCAGCTTCAATGAAACGCTTGCTGTCGATAGAGGCGTGGGGTGTGTTGTTGCGGTGGTACCTTGATAAGCCGGACAGCTTAAATTCTTCATCCGAGTCTTACCTGTTTGGGCAGGTTTCCTGAAGAGAGGATTCGGCAGCTGGACATTGTGGCCTTACTTGAGCCTGCAAATTTGGAATTTAAGGCAGGTCCGATGGAGTTCTGCTGGAAGCAGTTCATTTTGAAGTGTGCATCGTACCCCCACATAGCGCTGTTCACTGCTTTCAGGAACAATGTTGCAGGTGCATGGTATCCCACCGCCGGCACCTGTTCTAGTAATGATGTAGTGTGAGGTGGCTGCTGCTTCACGAGGGAACTCTGGTCTCCAGGTTTCTTCATTAGTGAAAGTCTTGATGCCATGCCAGAAATTTCCGGAACCTCACGCTTGTACTCCAGTATGTTCCCTGGGCATACATCCGAGTCTTCCACTCCATGCGAGATAAACGGCTGCTGTCGTTATCCGCAGGCGGTGAATCTTCCAGCCCAGACCCTGCCGAGTCTCCGGGCTCATCCGCCGGCGGTATATTCCCAGCACGGACCCTGCCGAGTCCCGGGCTTATCCGCCGGCGGTATATTCCCAGCACGGACCCTGCCGAGTCTCCGGGCTCATCCGCCGGCGGTATATTCCCAGCACGGACCCTGCCGAGTCTCCGGGCTTATCCGCTGGCGGTATACTTCTGTTGATATGCCATTCCATGGACCATATCAGGATGGAGCATTAGTGGGATGAGCGCTCTACTGACGCTATCCATGCTCCACATGGGTAAAAAACGTCCGAGGACGTACCCATGTCGGAGGGGAACCCTCCTGGCCTGACCAGGCCTCTCATACTCCGTTGAACTTCTCTGGGCTGCTGGAGTCTGAAAAAATGCCGCCAGCTATCCACACTTCTGCTGTCCGCAGCCATGTCTTCCACACGGTCCCCGCGGCCGGGTTTCTCCGAGCCGGGTTCACCCCGCGGTTTGCCTTCCACGCGGTCCTCGCAGCCGGGTTTCCCCGAGCCGGGTTCATCCCGCAGCTTGTGTCTTCCATGCAGTCCCCGCGACCGGGTTTCCCCGAGCCGAGTTCACCCCGCGGCTTGACTCTTCTTGCTGTCCCGAGTTCCCCGCGGATTCCAATCTCCGCGGTTTCCACAGCCTGGATTCCCTCGCGGTACCTGAAGACGGGATTCCCCACGATGTCTGTGGTGTGGTTCCCCCCCGAGCCAGGCATCCTCGTGATTTTCACAGCCGGGATTTCCCCGCGGTGTAGGAGATTCCGCGATGTCACCAGCAGGAACTCTGTAAGAGCTTCCTGCAAGGAGAAAGCAGACCTGGAATTAAGTTGAAAAACTTACCTTCAGGTTTGAAACTTACCGCTGGTGGAGCAGTGCTTCCCCAGCCTGTCGTTGCGCAATGCGGTAGACGATATGCGGCGCATGCGTGTTGGCAGGGTCTTCCAATACCATTGGATGTCCACCTTTAGAACTCGATGGAAGCAGTCCCCGGCTTGTCCTGGCAATCAAATTGGTGATCAACTTGTAACATGGACAAGCGGAGTTAGGGGATATGGGGAGAAGGCAGGTATGGGGTACTGATTGGGGATGATCAGCCATGATCACATTGAATGGCGGTGATAGCTCGAAGGACCGAATGGCCCACTCCTGCACCTATTGTCTATTGCCTATTGTCATTCAAAATCTCGATGAAGAACGTTCTTACATCAGACAGAAGGCAATATCTGAAGCTCTGTTTCCCAGGGTAACGGGTAAGTCTGGATCTGGATGTTGTACGCTGAAAAGCTCCAGGTAGAGCATCACTCAGCATTGGACAATTTTTTTATTTTTTTTTAAATATTTTATCAAGCCAATTAATCAAGCCAATTAACCTACAAACCTGTACGTCTTTGGAGTGTGGGAGGAAATCGAAGATCTTGGAGAAACCCACGGGGAGAACGTGCAAACTTCGTTGAGACAGCACCCGTAGTCGGTATCGAACCCGGGTCTCTGGTGCTGGATTTTGCTGTAAGGCAGCAACTCTACCGCAGCGCCACCCTGATTGCCCGGTCAAGAGACAAGTGAAGAGTGGAGAGCCAAGAGCCAAGAGGTAAGTTTCAAGTCAAGAATCAAGGATCAAGAATCAGGAACCAAGAGTATTTAATTGTCACCTACACCGGCAGCTTTACACGCAATAGAACGCAGTGATAACACATACCAATAGCAAAAACACATTGGCCTTCATCAGTCAGAGCACTGAGAATTGAATGTGTAGCAAAGAACTGCAGATGCTGGTTTAAATCGAAGGTAGACACAAAATGCTGGAGTAACTCAGACTGAAGAAGAGTCTCAACCCAAAACGTCACCCATTCCTGCTCTCCAGAGGTGCTGCCCTGCCCGCTGAGTTACTCCAGCATTTTGTGTCTACCACTGAGTATAGAAGTTGGGAGGTCAACGTTGCATTTGTGTAAGACATGTGAGGCTGTATTTGGAGTATTGTGTTCAGTTCTGGGCACCACATTATAGGAAAGATATTGTCAAGCTGGAAAGGGTACAGAGAAGATTTATGAGGATATTGCCAGGATCCAAGCTATAGGGAGAGGTTGAGTAGGCTGGGACTATCCCAATGTTTAAGAAACAGGTACATGGATAGGACAGATTTGGAGGGATTTGGGACAAATGCGGGCAGGTGGAACTAGTGTAGCTGGGACATGTTGGCCAGTGTGGCCAAGTTCAGCCAAAGGGCCTGTTTCCACGCTGTACGACTCTATGACTCTAACAGAAATAAATATATAATAATTAATAATGTAAATGAAAGACAATAATACTAGGTAAACCTAAAAAAATATTAAACTCCATCCTAAAAATACTTCACTGGAAGGATAAGTAAACCCAGGTCTATGAATGTCCACTTTCCACACAAGTAACTGTGGATGCTGGTTTACACACAGTGCACACCAAGTGATGAAGTACCTCAGCGGGTCTGGCAACACCTCTGGAGAACATGGACAGGATGTTTCGGGTCGGGACCCTTCTTCAGACAGATTGTAGCAGCGATGGAAGAAAGCTAGATGAGAGGTTGTGGGAGGGGAGGGGAACAACGGGCAGCACGGTGGCGAGCGGTAGAGTTGCTGCCTTGCAGCGAATGCAGTGCCGGAGACCCGGGTTCGACCCCGTCTACGGGCGCTGTCTGTACGGAGTTTGTACGTTCTCCCCGTGACCTGCGTGGGTTTTCTCCGAGATCTTAGGAATAAGAATAGGGTTTAAGAATAAGGGGTAAGCCATTTAGGACGGAGACAAGGGAACACTTCTCACAGAGAGTTGTGAGTCTCTGGAATTCGCTGCCTCAGTGGGCAGTGGAGGCAGGTTCTCTGGATACTTTCAAGAGAGAGCTAGATAGGGCTCTTAAAGATAGCGGAGTCAGGGGATATGGGGAGAAGGCAGGAACGGGGTATTGAATGTGGATGATCAGCCATGATCACATTGAATGGTGGTGCTGGCTCAAAGAGCCGAATGGCCTACTCCTGCACCTATTGTCTACTCATGTGACTGTGTGAGTTTCCTCCGAGTGCTCCGGTTTCCTCCCACATCCCAAAGACATGCTAGTGTATAGGTTAATGGGCTTCTGATAATTGACCCTTGTGTGTCGGAAGTGGATGAGAAAGTGGGATCACATAGAACTGGACTGAACCGGTGATCCACAAAAGGACACAAAGCTCTGGGGTAACTGAACGGGTCAGGCAGCATCTCTGGAGAACATGGATAGGTGACGTTTCAGGTCAGGACTTCTTCAGAAATGAACAGGCGATCAAGTGCTGGCACGGACACGGACACGGATCACTGACGTCTTGTTCCTTGCTGTATCTCTAAACTAAACTAAACTTCATTGGGTGTTTTATTTTCTACGTTTAGTTTAGTTTAGACATACAGCGTGGAAACAGGCCCTTCGGCCCACTGTGTCCGCGCCGATCAGCGATCCCCGCACATTAACACCACCCTACGCACACTCGGGACAATTTATACATTGATACCAAGCCAATTTACCTAGTAAACCTGTACGTCTTTGGAGTGTGGGAGGAAGCTGAAGATTTTGGAGAAAACCCAGGCAGGTCAGGGGGAGAACGTACAAACTCTGTGCAGACAGGTACCCGTGGTCAGGATGGAACCCGGGTCTCTGGGGCTGTGAGGCAGCAACTCTATCGTGTTTCATTTAATAAATGATCCATTTGATATTTTCCATACATAATACTTGCCCCACTGTATTTTACGTTTTAATTGATGCATGTTTCATCGATCTGAATTCCATTCGACGGGGTGGTTCATATGGTTCACGTTCCATCTTATAAAAATATTGTTTTTTGAAAGAAGCACAAAAAACTAAAAATCGCAAAGTTGTTTAAACTTAATTATAGATTTCTTGCCAAACCATAGTGCAACTTTGGATAATCACACCTGTTTTTAGGAAGAGGTTCGTGAGTTACAAGATCCTCAGTGGAACTTGCTTTAAAGCCCTGTCCCACTGTACGAGTTCATTCAAAAAGTTCTCCCGAGTTTGCCCTGATTCGATCTCGGGGATTTACGGTAATGGCCACTCACAGGTACTCGGGGCTCTCCTGGACATTTTTCAACATGTTGAAAAATCTTCACGAGTCTTCCTGAGCTTACCGCGTTCCCCGAGTAGACAAAATTGCTGGAGAAGCTCAGCGGGTGCAGAAGCATCTATGGAGCAAAGGAAATAGGCAATGGTTCGTCTGAAGTGAGGGTGGGGGGGTGGGGGGGGGGGCAGGATGAAGAAAGGAAGAGGAGGAGCCAGAGGCTGAGGGTGAGCGGAGAAGGGGAGGAGACATTTGGGACTACCTGAAATTAGAGGTCAATGTTCAAACCGCTGGGGTACAAACTGCCCAAGCGAAATATGAGGTGCTGCTCCTCCAATTTCCGGTGGTCCTCACTCTGGCCATGGAGGAGGCCCAGGACAGAAAGGTCGGATTCGGGATGGGAGAGGGAGTTGAAATGCTGAGCCACCGGGAGATCAGGTTGGTTAATGCGGACCGAGCGGAGGTGTTGGGCGAAGCGATCGCCAAGCCTACGCTTGGTCTCACCGATGTAGATCAGCTGACATCTAGAGCAGCATGTAGAAGAGGTTGGAGGAGGTGCAGGTGGACCTCTGTCGCAACTGGAACGACTGCTTGGGTCCTTGGATGGCGTCAAGGGGGGAGGTAAAGCGACATGTGTAGCATTTCCTTCGGTTGCAAGGGAAAGTGCCCGAAGAGGTGCTGGTACGGGTGGGAAGGGAAGAATTGACCAGCGAGTTATGGAGGGAGCAGTCTCTGCGGAATGCAGTCGGGGAGGAGATGGGAAGATGCGGCAAGTGGTGGGTTCACATTGGAGGTGTCGAAAATGACGGGGATTATTTGTTGTACGTGACGGCTGGTAGGGTGGAAGGTGAGGACTAGGGGAACTCTGCCCTTGTTACGAGTGGGTGGATGGGGAGAGAGAGCAGTGTCACGGGGTATCGAAAATCAAACCACCGTCATCAGTCTTTCAATGATTACCCTATGATTTTGTATCATGGATCCAGATAAATTAAGGGCCTGTCCCACTTAGCCGATTTTTTAGGCAACTGTCACAGTCATAGCAGGTTGCCGAAAAACCGGCGACAATGTCTGCAACATCCGACCACCTAGTCGACATCAAGCTACGGTAAGCTGCCGCCAACCGGTGACCGGTTAGGACGTACACCTATGACCACACCCACGACAACCTACATACACTCAGGTGACAACGTACAACAACCAAAGTCAACCTACAGCCACCCGTGACAAGCTACGACAGGTTAGGACCCTATCGGCGACAATTCAGTCGCCAGTACCTGTCGCCAGTTGACGTAGGTTGACGTAGGTAGTCGCCAATGGAATTCGCTGAAGTCAGGACCCGGCAACAACCAACGTCATCCTGGCGACAACCTACGACAGCAACAAAGTCAGGAGAAGTCAAGCTACGCTCATTGGCGTCAACCCACTGTAGCCGAAAATGTTTGAACGTTGAAAATCCATCAGCGACCAGAAAGATGCTACGACTCTTTGGGCGACTGAGGAGACGACTCACGACCACACAGGTGACACCCTGGCGACCATGTGGCGACAGCCTAGTCGCCTAAAAAATAGCCTAAGTGGGACGGGCCCTTAAGACTTTATTGTAAAAATGAAGAACTGATACGGCACAGTGGCGGAGCGGTAGAGTTGCTGACTCACAGCGCTAGAGACCCAGGTTCGATCGTGAGTATGGGTGCGGAGTCTGCACGGAGTTTGTACGTTGTCCCTGTGACCTGCGTGGGTTTTCCTCCCACACTCCAAAGACGTACAGGTTTGTAGGCGAATTGGCTCGGAAAAATGGTAAATTATCCCTAGTGTGCGTAGGATAATGCTCGTGTATGAGAATCGCTGGTCGGCGCTGACTCGGTGGGATGAAGGGCCTGTTTCTGCGTTGTATCTCTAACATAAATGAAACTATACTAAATGAAACTATACTAAACTGTTGTTTTATGTAAGACACTATTTCACTATTTTCGGAGTAAAGCTATTTAACTTTGATCAATTCTTTAAATATTTTTTAAATCAAACTCTTTAGTTTGATTTTTTAAAAAGGCACGAAGTGCTGGAGTATCTCAGTGGGTCAGGCAGCATTTCTGGAGAACATGGATAGGTGGCATTTCAGGTCGAGACCCTTCTTCAGACCTGAAATGTCACCCAAGCATTTTCCCCAGGGATGCCGCCAGACCCGCTGAGTGTCCTTATCTCTTTTTCTGCAATACAACATCTGCAGCTTCTTGTTTCGACTTCTCTACTTTGAGAGTTTAGTGCTTGGATCTAAAAACGTCAGGCAAAGGAAACATCGGAGACGTTGCACTTGGAACGATTAAGGCTTGCCCTGATAGACAGGCTGGACCAATTCAGAGGAATATGGTCTCCATTTATTGAATATTTAAAGGGTCAAGATGGTCCGGTTCGAAGCCATGACGGAAGCCTGAATGTATGAATGGATGATGAATTATAGACAATAGATCATAAATATGTCTCCAATGAAGAATATCTTGTTTAATACTCCACTCAATTAGTTTATCTCTTTTTTTTTCCTCTTTTCCTTTTTTTATTTCCTACTGCTATAAAATAAAAAAGAAAATTATAGAAGTACAAATAAGATTGATTGTAAATTTTAAAAATATTAAGAATGTATGTGACGATAATATTTTCGTTTGTTTTAATTGGATTTTATATTTCTTCTTAATATGTAATTACTTCTAATAAAAATATTTTACAAAAAAAAGAAACATCAGGCCTATGTTTACCAAGTCATGCCTGCATGAAGCTTCAATGAAATAATCTCTTGTTCTTTCAAACTATAGAGCAGTAGCCCAGTGTACTCAATCTCAACATGTGCTATAACCAGACACACGACCAATCAACCAGTGGACTGCTTGCTGCCCTCTCTCTCCATTGCAAGTGTTCCATTCCTGACCTGGGCTCAGCATATTAATTCAATTATTTTTCATTCATTATATTCTATTTGCCATCTACTCACTCATTCACTTAAACCTGCACAAAAACCTTTAAAGACTTAAGGAGCTGCAGACTCTGGAATCTTGAGTGAAACACAAAAAGGACCAAATATTCAGCGGGTCAAGCAGCATCTCATAACTTCATAGGTGATAGGCTCAGAATTAGACCATTCAGCCCATCAAGTCTACTCCACCATTCAATCACGGCTGATCTATCTTTCTCTCTTAACCCTATTCTCCTGCCTTTTCCTCATAACCTCAGCTATTGATTGAATGGTGGAGTGGACTTAGAAACATAGAAACATAGAAACATAGAAATTAGGTGCAGGAGTAGGCCATTCAGCCCTTTGAGCCTGCACCGCCATTCAATATGATCATGGCTGATCATCCAACTCAGTATCCCGTACCTGCCTTCTCTCCATACCCTCTGATCCCCTTAGCCACAAGGGCCACATCCAACTCACTCTTAAATATAGCCAATGAACTGGCCTCAACTACCCTCTGTGGCAGAGAGTTCCAGAGACTCACCACTCTCTGTGTGAAAAAAGTCTTTCTCATCTCGGTCTTAAAGGATTTCCCCCTTATCCTTAAGCTGTGACCCCTTGTCCTGGACTTCCCCAACATCGGGAACAATCTTCCTGCATCTAGCCTGTCCAACCCCTTAAGAATTTTGTAAGTTTCTATAAGATCCCCTCTTAATCTCCTAAATTCCAGAGAGTATAAACCGAGTCTATCCAGTCTTTCTTCATAAGACAGTCCTGACATCCCAGGAATCAGTCTGGTGAACCTTCTCTGCACTCCCTCTATGGCAATAATGTCCTTCCTCAGATTTGGAGACCAAAACTGCACGCAATACTCCAGGTGTGGTCTCACCAAGACCCTGTACAACTGAAGTAGAACCTCCCTGCTCCTGTACTCAAATCCTTTTGCTATGAAAGCTAACATACCATTGGCTTTTTTCACTGCCTGCTGCACCTGCATGCCTACTTTCAATGACTGGTGTACCATGACACCCAGGTCTCGCTGCATCTCCCCTTTTCCTAATCGGCCACCATTTAAATAATAGTCGGCTTTCCTGTTTTTGCCACCAAAGTGGATAACCTCACATTTATCCACATTATACTGCATCTGCCAAACATTTGCCCACTCACCCAGCCTATCCAAGTCACCTTGCAGTCTCCTAGCATCCTCCTCACAGCGAACACTGCCCCCCAGCTTAGTGTCATCCGCAAACTTGGAGATATTGCCTTCAATTCCCTCATCCAGATCATTAATATATATTGTAAATAGCTGGGGTCCCAGCACTGAGCCCTGCGGTACCCCACTAGTTACTGCCTGCCATTGTGAAAAGGACCCGTTTACTCCTACTCTTTGCTTCCTGTTTGCCAGCCAGTTCTCTATCCACATCAATACTGAACCCCTAATACCGTATGCTTTAAGTTTGTATACTAATCTCTTATGTGGGACCTTGTCGAAAGCCTTCTGGAAGTCCAGATATACCACATCCACTGGTTCTCCCTTATCCACGCTACTAGTTACATCCTCGAAAAATCCACAAGATTCGTCAGACATGATTTACCTTTTGTAAATCCATGCTGACTTTGTCCAATGATTTCACCACTTTCCAAATGGTGACTTGATGGGCCGAATGGCCCAATTCTGAGCCTATCACTTATGAACATGAGATGCGACATCGGGCCTTCCGTAGTGGTGACTGCAGAGGGTTCATGGACCCAACCATGGATGAATAAAGGAGGAGGACTGACTGAACGTTATTGCCTTCCACCATAGTGAAGAATATTGATTCCACTGTGGTGGATGTTCAAGTTGTATTCTAATGTATATCGTGCTCTTTTGTTTGTATGGCTGCATGGTAAGTCAAATTCCGCTGTACCTCAATCGGTGCATGTGGCAATAAATGTGAACTTGAACTTGAACTATTGAAGGGCTGGAGAAGAATGCAGCATTTTCACAGCTTCAGGAAGCTCACCGTTGTTATACAGCCTGTCCGGCCTGGAAAGAGTGGGTAGAGTGGATGTCGTGAGAGAGTCTAGGACCAGAGACCACAGCCTCAGAATTAAAGGACGTTCTTTTAGGAAGGAGATGAAGAGGACTTTCTTTAGTCAGATGGTGGTGAATCTGTGGAATTCTTTTCCACAGATGGCTTTGGAGGCCATGACAAGGGATATTTTTAAGTCAGAGATAGATAGATTCTCGATTGGTACGGGTATCAGGAGTTATGGGGAGAAGGCAGGAGAATTGCGTGAGTAGGGAGAGGTAGGGGCGGGATAGTTTTCTAAACCAACATGTAGAGGAACTAACGAGAGAGCAGGCTATTCTAGACTGGGTATTGAGTAATGAGGAAGAGTTAGTTAGCAGTCTTGTTGTGCGTGGCCCCTTGGGCAAGAGTGACCATAATATGGTTGGGTTCTTCATTAGGATGGAGAGTGACATAATTAAGTGAGAAACAATGGTTCTGCACTTAAACAAAGGTAACTTTGAAGGTATGAGACATGAATTAGCCAAGATAGACTGGCAAGTGATTCTTAAAGGGTTGACAATAGAATGTATTTAAAGACTTCATGGATGAATTACAACAATTGTTCATCCCAGTTTGGTAAAAGAATAAATCAGGGAAGGTAGTTCATCCATGCATAACAAGGGAAATCAGGGATAGTATAAAAACAAAAGATGAAGCATAAAAATTAGCCAGGAAAAGCTGCCTATCAGAGGACTGGGATAAATTCAGAGACCAGCAGAGGAGGACAAAGGGCTTAATTAGGAAAGGGAAAATAGATCATGAAAGAAAACTGGCAGGGAACATAAAAACTGACTGCAAAAGTTTTTATAGATATGTGAAGAGAAAGAGATTAGTTAAATCAAATGTAGGTCCCTTGCAGTCAGAAACAGGTGAATTGATCATGGGGAACAAGGACATGGCAGACCAATTGAATAACTACTTTGGTTCTGTCTTCAATAAGGAAGACATAAACAATCTGCCGGAAATAGCAGGGGACCGGGGGTCATATAAGATGGAGGAACTGAGTGAAATCCAGGTTAGCCGGGAAGTGGTGTTGGGTAAATTGGACGGATTAAAGGCCGATAAATCCCCAGGGCCAGATAGTCTGCATCCCAGAGTATTCAAGGAAGTAGCCACAGAAATAGTGGAAGCATTAGTGATAATTTTTCAAAACTCCTTAGATTCTTGAGTAGTTCCTGAGGATTGGAGGGTAGCTAATGTAACCCCACATGGGGAATTACAGACCAGTTAGTCTAACATCGGTAGTGGGGAAACTGCTAGAGTCAGTTATTAAAGATGGGATAACAGCACATTTGGAAAGTGGTGAAATCATTGGACAAAATCAGCATGGATTTATGAAAGGTAAATAATGTCTGACGAATCTTATAGAATTTTTCGAGGATGTAACTAGTGGAGTGGATAAGAGAGAACCAGAGGATGTGTTATATCTAGACTTTCAGAAAGCTTTCGATAAGGTCCCACATAAGAGATTATTATACAAACATAAAGCACACGGTATTGAGGGTTCAGCATTGACGTGGATAGAGAACAGACTGGCAGACAGGAAGCAAAGAGTTGGATTAAACGGGTCCTTTTCAGAATGGCAGGCAGTAACTAGTGGGGTACCGCAAGGCTCAGTGCTGTGACCCCAGCTATTTACAATATATATTAATGATTTGGACGAGGGAATTGAATGCAACATCTCCAAGTTTGCGGATGACACTAAGCTGGGGGGCAGTGTTCATTGTGAGGAGGATGCTAGGAGGCTGCAAGGTGACGGATAGGCTGGGTGAGTGGGCAAATGCATGGCAGATGCAGTATAATGTGGATAAATGTGAGGTTATCCACTTTGGTGGCAAAAACAGGAGGGTAGACTATTATATGAATGGTGGCAGATTAGGAAAAGGGTAGATGCAACGAGACCTGGGTGTCATGGTACACCAGTCATTGAAAGTAGGCATGCAGGTGCAGCAGGCATTAAAGAAAGCAAATGGTATGTTAGCATTCATAGCAAAAGGATTTGAGTATGGGTACAGGGAGGTTCTACTGCAGTTGTACAGGGTTTTGGTGAGAGCACACCTGGAGTATTGCATACAGTTTTGGTCTCCAAATCTGAGGAAAGACATTCTTGCCATAGAGGGGGTACAGAGAAGGTTCACCAGACTGATTCCTGGGATGTCAGGACTTTCATACAAGGAAAGACTGGATGGACTCGGCTTGTACTCGCTAGAATTTAGAAGATTGAGAGGGAATCTTATAGAAACGTACAAAATTCTTATGGGGTTGGACAGGCTAGATGCAGGAAGATTGTTCCCGATGTTGGGGAGGTCCAGAACAAGGGGTCACAGTCTAAGGATAAGGGGGGATTCCTTTAGGACCGAGATGAGGAAAACATTTTCACACAGAGAGTGGTGAGTCTCTGGAATTCTGGCCCAACAGAAGGTAGTTGAGGCCAGTTCATTGGCTATATTTAAGAGGGAGTTAGATGTGACCCTTGTTGCTAAAGGGATCAGGGGGTATGGAGAGAAGGCAGGTGCAGGATACTGAGTTGGATGATCAGCCATGATCATATTGAATGGCTGTGCCGAAAGCCCTACTCCTGCACCTATTTTCTATGTTTTTATGTTTCTATGTTTCTAGATCAGCCTTGATTGAATGGACTTGATGGGCCGAATGGCCTAATTCTGTTCCTATCACTTAAGAACCTAGGAAGCCGTAACACTCATACTAATCAAGAATTTATATATCTCTGCCTTAAAAAATATCTATTGGCTTGGCCTCCACTGCCTTCTGTGGCAATGAATTGCACAGATTCCCCACCCTAAGGAGGGTATGATCCATCTTCAGACTCAATCTGAACTTCGTCTGTCCATTCCCTTTAGTGATGCCTCACTGTATTTTCTTCATAGCCCACACTGACACCTAGGTTTATATCATCAGACAAGTATATTCCAGATAGACTTTGCCAGATATTGACCTGTACTCTGAGTTTATTTGATTATCTTTATTTATATTCAATGACCTTGGTCAAATTCCAATCAAAGTTAACCACA
This sequence comes from Okamejei kenojei, assembly GCA_035221665.1. Classification (NCBI taxonomy): domain Eukaryota; kingdom Metazoa; phylum Chordata; class Chondrichthyes; order Rajiformes; family Rajidae; genus Okamejei; species Okamejei kenojei. The sequence goes on along the minus strand of CM069134.1, from coordinate 135,385,130 downwards.
TACTGCATAACATGTGCTTGTTACAGTTATGGGAAAGGTTTAACAATGGACAATAGATGCAGGAGTAGGCCATTCGGCCCTTCGAGCCAGCACTGCCATTCACTGTGATTATGGCCGATCATCCACATTCTGCCGTTCCTGTCTTCTCAACATATCCCCTGACTCCGCCATTTTTAAGAGCTCTATCTAACTCTCTTTTAAAAACATCCAGAGAATTTGCCTCCACTGCCTTCTGAGGCAGAGAATTCCACAGATTCACAACTCCCTGGGTGAAAAGGATTTTCCTCTTCTCCGTTCTAAATGGCTTGCCCCTTATTTTTAAACTGTGGCCTCTGGTTCTGGATTCCCCCAACATCGGGAACATGTTTCCTGCCTCTAGCGTATCCAATCCCTCAGTAATCTTATGTTTCAATAAGATCCCCTCTCATCCTTCTAAATTGCAGAGTATACAAGCCCAGCCACTCCATTCTATCAACATATGACAGTTCCGCCATCCCTGGAATCAACCTCGTGAACCTCAATGCACTCCCTCGATAGCAAGAATGTGGGCCAAATACAGGCAAGTGTGACTAGTGTAGATGGAGCACCTTGGTCAGCATGGGCGTTGGGCCATTTCCGTGTAGTTTCCGTGCTATATGACTCAATGACTCTAGTTATAGTTGCAATTAGGGTTAGGGTTATGGTTAGAGTGCTGGTTTAAACCTAATATAGACACAAAAAGCTGGAGTAACTCAATGGGTCAGACAGCATCTCTGGAGATACACAAAAATGCTTTAGAAACTCAGCATCTATGGAGCGAAGGAAATAGGCAACGTTTCGGGCCGAAACCCTTCTTGAGACTGATAGCGGGTGTGTGGAGGCGAGGAGAATAAAGGAAAAAGGAGGAGGAGGAGCACGAGGGCTGAGGGAGAGGTAGGAAGGGGAGGAGACAGCAAGGGTTAACAGAATTGTGAGAAATCAATGTTCATTCCACCAGAATGCAGGCTCCCCAAGCGGAATATGAAGTGCGGTTCCTCCAATTTGCGCTGTTGCTCACTCTGGCCGTGGAGAAGGCCCAGAACAGAGACGTCGGAAACGTAATGGGAGGGGGAGTTGAAGTGCTGAGCCACCAGGAGGTTGGGTTGGTTATTGCAGACCGAGCGGAGGAGTTCAGTGAAACGATCGCCAAGCCTCCGCTTGGACTCACCAATATAGATCAGCTGACATCTAGAGCAGCGGATGCAATAGATGAGGTTGGAGGAGGTGCAGGTGAACCTCTGTCGCACCTGGAAAGACTGATTGGGTCCTTGAATGGACTCGAGGGGGGAGGTAAAGCGACAAGTGTAGCATCTCTTGCGGTTGCAAGGGAAAGTGCCCAGGGAAGGGGTGGAGCGGGAGGGAAGGGAAGAATTGACAAGGGAGTTACGGCGGGAGCGGTCTTTGCGGAAGGCAGACAGGGAGGGAGATGGGAAGATGTGGCAAGTGGTGGGGTCACGTTGGAGCTGGCAATCGTTTCGCCGGACACCTCTGCTCGGTCCGCATTAACACAATTCTGTTAACCCTTGCTGTCTCCTCCCCTTCCTACCTCTCCCTCAGCCCTCAGGCTCCTCCTCCTCCTTTTTCCTTTCTTCTCCCCGCCTCCCCCCACCCCCTATCAGTCTGAAGAAGGGTTTCGGCCCGAAAAACATTGCCTATTTCCTTCGCTCCATAGATGCTGCTGCACCCGCTGAGTTTCTCCAGCATTTTTGTGTACCTTCGATTTTCAAGCATCTGCAGTTCCTTCTTAAACACAGCATCTCTGGAGAAATGGAATTGCCGATTTTTTGGGTCGAGACCTTTCTTCAGACTGACCTTTTTCTCCAGAGATGCTTTCCGACCCACTGACTTACTCCAGCTTTTTGTGTCTATGGGCAGCCACATGGATGGGAAAGGTTTAGAGGGATATGGGCCAAATGTAAACACGTGGGACTAGTGACAATGGGACATCTTGGTCAGCATGGGCCTGTTGGGCTGAGGAGTCTGTTACTAAGCTGTATGACACTAAGGCTCTATGGTGGAAAAACTGGGTGTGTATCCAGGGAGGATGTCGGTTAGTTTCCTAAAATTTCACCTAAAACAGTCAGGTGGCGCTGTTGCTAGCCGCCTCCGCCTTCAGTCCGGTATCTTTTTGTTTTTTGTTATGTTTGAAGAGTGTTTTTTGTGGGGTTTTTTAATGTCTTTATGTGGGGGAAGAGGGTACGGTAAGGGGGATACTGTCCTTCAGTCGCTTCCTGGAGAGGATGCGACTATTATTCGAGTCGTATCCTTGCCCCCCCCGCCCCCCACCCCGGCGGCCTACCTACTGGATTGGCGCGGCCTTTCCTGGCGGGACCGACCAGAGTGGCGCAGCTTTGGAAACATCGCGGGGCGGGCGATGCCTTACCGGGGATGGCCGTTTTGAGCTCCGGAGTACTGGGCCTGCTGCACCGACACCGACATCGCTGAGCTGTGGTTCTCAGAGCTCCCAACGCGGGCGGCGCTGACAAACATCGCGGAGTCCTGCGACTCCGCCCGGCTCGGCCTGTGGACTTCGGGAGCCGCGGACTCCGGTGGGAGGTGGCTGATCTGGAGGACCGGGCCGCTGAGGATATTCTCCATCGGGGTTCCATCGTTCCTGGCGAGAGGGTCTGAGCATCGTTCCCGGCGAGAGGGCCTGAGCATCGGGCCGCCCATGGCGGCGACTGCGGGTGCCCGGGAGGCCCTGACCACGGGTGAACATCTGTGAAGATCGGCGGGCAGGCTGGCTGGACTATGATACCTTCCTCAACTTTGGTGCCGCTGTGGGGTTATATTGTGTGTGGACTTCTGTGTTTGTGCTTTAAAGAAAAATATGTTTATTAATTTATTATTTATTTTTATGTTATTCACTGTAAGGAAAATCCATTTCGTTGTCTCTAAAATGAGATAATGACAATAAATTGAATACAATACAATACAAAATTTGATATATTTAGCTGCTTAGGAAATAAGATGTCCTGAAGCGCCCTCTGCTGTTCTGGCTTTACTGGAGGGCGGCTAGAGATAGCAAGGCCTTTCAGCACCACCTTGTGGTTTAACTCAATGACAGTATGGATGAATGAATGAGTGAATAAGTTTATTGGCCAAGTATGTACACATACAAGGAATTTGCCTTGGTGCTCCGCTCGCAAGTAACAACATGATATACAGTAAACCATGAAGAATAAAACATAAAACATTAAAACATTAATGGGCCTGTCACACTTAGGCTATATTTAGACGACTGCCGGCGACTTAGAACGGAAATGAGGAAACACCTTTCCACGCAGAGAGTTGTGAGTCTGTGGAATTCACTGCCTCAGTGGATGGTGGAGGCTGGTTCTCTGGATACTTTCAAGAGAGAGCTAGACTGTGCTCTTAACGATAGTGGTCAGGGGATATGAGGTGAAGGGGTACTGATTGTGGATGATCAGCCATGATCACATTGAATTGCAGAGCTGGCTCGAAGGGCCGAATGGCCTACACCTATTGTCTATTGTCTATTGACTGTCATAGTCGTAGCAGGTCGCCGAAAAACGGGCGACTGGACCCCCCCTTCGACATAAAATTTTAAATAGAATCATTATTTTAACAACCAAAAAAAACCCGAAGTCAACACCAGTGACAACCTACATTAACCTGGCGACAGCTACAGCAGCACCTACGTCAGGAGAAGTCAAGCTACACTCATTGGCGTCAAACACAGTCACCGACTGTCTCCGAAAGATTTTCAATATGTTGAAAATCCAGCAACGACCAGAAAGACGCTACGACTCTTTGGGCGACTGAGGAGACTACTCACGGCAACACAGGCGACTTTTGGTTATTGAGTAGAGCTACTGCTCGCGGAAAAAAAAGCTGTTTTTATGTCTGGCTGTGGCGGTTTTGACAGTCCGGAGTCGCCTTCCAGAGGGAAGTGATTCAAAGAGTTTGTGGCCAGGGTGAGAGGAGTCAGGCAGTGTTTGGGGAAGGAGGATTTCATGATGTCACAAACATTGCTCTAAACTCCCCAAATCAATAATGTTCTTTGTAACCTTGCAAGATAAAATTCCACCTTTCCAGTAAAGAGCTCCAACTGTTTTGAATACATTAAAAAAAATAGCCCACCAAACCCCCCTCCTCTCCCCCCTCCTCTCCCCCCCCCACCCCCCCCACCACCCCCCCACACACACCTGTATGCACATACCACATACAAATGTCAAAAAGTACTGGAGTAACAGCAGGTCAGGCAGCATCTTTGGAGGGAATGACCAGGTGATGTTTCAGGTCAGGACCCTTCTTCAATCGTATTGTTGTGGTGGAGAGAAAGATGAAAGAGATGGGACAAAGCCGAGCAAGTGATGGGTGGATTTAGGTGAGAGGGGTTTGACCAGCAGATGAATGGATAAAGAACAGGGGTAAAACATGTGGCCCTTGTGGCTAAGGGGATCAGAGGGTATGGAGAGAAGGCAGGTACGGGATACTGAGTTGGATGATCAGCCATGATCATATTGAATGGCGGTGCAGGCTCGAAGGGCTGAATGGCCTACTCCTGCACCTAATTTCTATGTTTCTATGTTTCTATGTAAATACATAGATACATAGACAATAGGTGCAGGAGTAGGCCATTTGGCTAACCCCTTATTCTTAAACTGTGGCCCCTGGTTCTGGACTCCGGCAACATCGGAAACATGTTTCCTTTCTCTATTGTGTCCAAACCCTTAATAATCTTAACAGCCTCATCTCTCTCCCTCCTTAATAATCTTATATGTTTCAATAAGATCCCCTCTCATCATTCTTCTGTCAGAAGATGTCTTGACCCGAAACATCACCTATTCCTTCGCTCCATAGATGCTGCCTCACCCACTGAGTTTCTCCAGCATTTTTGTCTACCACAGGAAGGCATTTTTTTAAGAAGTGGGCAAAGAATGAATATACTGTTCATCTGATGAGATTTTATATTATTTCAAAATTAAACTTTATTCAGCATAAACAATATTTACAGGACAAAACCTTCATACATTTTTGTCTCTATATATTTAATAGTGTCTTACTCAGTAGTGTTCGCACATATCTTTACACAAAACACCCTTGACACTCATGTGGCCTCCAGGAGTGATATCCCTTCTCTTGCTTGAAAGGTGTCCCCACCAGATTCTGCCCCTCGATGTCTAGCAGCGGAAGGACCCGAGTCTGTAGTCCTCCCCCACAGAGCCTTGGCGTTGGCTGCACCGAGCTTCAGTGTGTCCCTTAGCACGTACCTTTGCCGACAGGCATGGGCTAGCTGGCTACATTGCCTGACGGACATCCAACTGTGATTGGAGACCAACAGGTTTTGGCAGACCAAGGAGCGTCTTTCGAGCTGATGGTCTTCCAGCAGATGCAGCTCCCATTGTAAACGGCAACAGGATCGTTGCTTCATCAACAGGACTGGACAAGCCCAGATTCCATCCACTAGAATTACCTTAATGCACTGCTGATCATTTTTGTATTGCTCTATTCATAAAATTGTCGTCAGCTGTGATCCTGCGGATGTGGGATTGAGCTTCCTCTTGCTGGAACCACACCTGGGGCTGCGAGGTCCAGAAGAAGGGCAGCTTATGTCCGACCGCGTTTTGTTGGGCCTGGTCGGCAGGTTGAGTGCTGGCGGCGTCCATTATTGCGATCCAAAATACCTATTTCGGACAGTCGGGGTCACCAATGAAGCCGGACATGAGTCTCGAGCAAAGTTTTCTTTAGTCAACAGCTCCCCAAACCACGAGTTCCACTCCAACTCCAACGGCCAACCCTTCCAATTCCAACTGCCGACTTTGAATTCCAATCACCCAACCAAGTCACGTGACCCAACCCCTAGAGCCGAGGGTTCGCACCACATGTGGCTGACCACCAGGGACCGCCACAAAATAATTAATATTTTAAAATCACGGGTGGGACACGAGTTTTATTTACAACACAAACTGTTACTGAACCCCCAGGTTTACAATGTCTGTCAAAATGATTACCTTGTCAAACTCAATGCTTTGCACTTTAAATAAGAAAACCATTATTATATGGTTGTTATTTGGTAGAAATGTGAAGTGTTAACCTTTCTTTTACTTCAAAGAGCTGGATCAAGTCAGAACTATTTCTCACACGAAATAAAGTGCTGGAGGAACTCAGCGGGTCAGGCAGCTTCTGCGGAGGGAATGGAAGGCGAAGTTTCATATCAGGACCCTTCTTCCGACAGGTTGTGGTAAGGGGCAGGGCGAAGGCTGAAAAAGAGGTGGGGTGGGACAAAGTCTGGCAAGTGATAGGTGGACATAAAGTGCTGAAATAACTCAGCGGGTCAGGCAGCATCTCTGAAGAACATGGATAGGTGGCGTTTCAGGTCGGGACCCTTCATTTAAGAATAAGGAGTAAGCCATTTAGAACGGAGATGAGGAAACGCTTTTTCTCACAGAGTGTGGTGAGTCTGTGGAATTCTCTGCCGCAGAGGGCAGTGGAGGCAGGTTCTCTGGATGATTTCAAGAGAGAGTTAGATAGGGCTCTTAAAAATAGCGGAGTCAGGGAATATGGGGATGATTGGGGATGATCTGCCATGATCACATTGAATGGTGGTGCTGGCTCGAAGGGCCGAATGGCCTACTCCTGCACCTATTGTCTATTGTCTAATGATCAGATTGTAGCAAGCCGGAGTTGTAAAAAGGCAATGACCTATGGGGTTTTGACGACAGGAAATAGTTATGGTGTCATGCTTTGGTGATTCCTCTGTCCAAAGATGTTGTCAGCAATTCATGTGCAGTACAGCAGGTGCAAGAGCTTTGTATTACATTTTTCTGCCTTGTACTCCATATCCTGACATATAATGGTCATCATTCGTAGTTTAGTTTAGAGATTCAGACTAAAGCTTTTGTTTAGTTTAGTTTGGAGATAAAATATGGAAACCGGACCTTCGGCCCCAAATCCATTCCGATCACTCGTTCACACTATGTTGTCCCACTCTTCACACACTCCCTACACACTAGGGGCAATTTACTGAGGCCAATTAACCTACAAACCGATTAGGTCAAGCATATATACGCCTTCAGTTTGTCAGTTTTGTTCAAACCCACACGTCTTTGGGATTAACCCCTTCCAGTAACCTCATTAAATGATTCAAGTTCAAGAGTTCAAGAGAGTTTATGGTCATGTGTCCCAGATAGGACAATGAAATTGTTGCTTTGCTTCAGCACAACAGAATATTCCAGGCATAAATAATACAGAACAGATCAGTGTGTCCATATACCATTGAATATATATACACACACACAAATAAGCATATAAAGTGCAGTATGCTAATTAAAGCAGATTTTGGCCAGGAGTGTGTGGCCAGGATGGTGTGGGTCCTTGATGATGCTACCAGCCTTTTTGAGGCAGCGACTGTGGTAGATCCCCTCGATGGTCAGGAGGTCAGTGCCGATGATGGACTGGTTCAAACTGTTTTCAATATCTGTCAAGGCAACAAAGCAAATTAGCAATCTGGCAGGAAAGAATTGAGATATGGAGACACGAGGAACTGCAGGTACGGGAAAGTTGAGCAAAGCACAGTGCTGGAGGAACTCGGTGAGTCAGGCAGCATGTAGGGAATGGGCAGATGATGCTTCGGGTCAGGATTGTTCCTGAGGAATTGAGATACTATTGGTGAGAGTGTAACAGTTAAAAAAAAGGAGATTTAAGGAAAATATTTATTGAAACATATAAGATTATTAAGGGTTTGGACACGCTAGAGGCAGGAAACATGTTCCCGATGTTGGGGGAGTCCAGAACCAGGGGCCACAGTTTATGAATAATGGGTAAGCCATTTAGAACGGAGATGAGGAAACACTTTTTCTCACAGTGTTAGTCTGTGGAATTCTCTGCCTCAGAGGGTGGTGGAGGCCGGTTCTCTGGATACTTTCAAGAGAGAGCTAGATAGGGCTCTTGAAGATAGCGGAGTCAGGGGATATGGAGAGAAGGCAGGAACGGGGTACTGATTGGGGATGATCACATTGAATGGTGCTGGCTCGATGGTCCGAATGGCCTACTCCTGCACCTATTGTCTATTGTCGATTGAAAACTGTAAAAGCTCAAATTAAAGGAGTTGTATCAGTCCACAAGGTATTCAGTACAAAACTGGCGGCACATATAGGTGACCTAATCAGTGTTACAGAGACAAAATAAAGTGGAAGTTAAATATGTCAGGGTTCTTGACATTTAGAAACGTCATGTGAAGTGGAAAAGAAATGTGGTTGTGGAGGGATATCTCTTATGATAATAAAGGATGACGTAAAACAGTAAAAATGATTGAACGCTCCTTTAGAACAGGAAGTAGAAGCAGTATGTTGGAGATAATAGATAACAAAGGACAAAAACACACACCAGTTTACTGGTGCATCATCAGCAAATGGAGAGGAAATTATTACAAAATTAATAAGTAAAGCTTGTAGGGAGGGGGTCATATAACAATAATATGTACATAATTGCCATATGGTCTGAGCAACTCAAATATGGACTGAGCAATAAAATCAGTTTAAAGAATTTAGTTAAGGTGTTTGCTCAATGGAAAAACCTAGGAATTAAAACTGTGGGAGACCTCTATAAGAAGGGGACTCTCCTCTCTTTTCAAGAACTACAGGAGAAATTTCATTTAAAAGCAAGCAATCATTTTAGATATCTTCAAATCCGTGATTATGTGAAAACATACACACAAGACTGTCCTTTTATGAGTCCAGATATATTAGACGATTGTTTGAATAGACATGCCGACACAAGGAAGTTGATATTTTACATTTATAACTCTCTCTTAAACGTGAATACCCCACCTTCTGAGATGTATAGGCGAGCATGGGAAGACGAGTTGGATTTATCTATTTCAAAAGATATATGCGGGGAAAGCCTACTATACATACATTACTGCTCTTTCAATGTGTTAACGAAGAAACTGCAGATGCTGGAGAATCGAGGGTTACACAAAAAGCTCTTTCAATGTCAGGCATTCCCTGATACAAATCAAAATAATGCATAGGCTGTACTATTCAAAGTCTAAATTGAATAAGATCTTCCCAATTGTCTCCCCTATCTGTGATAAATGTCACCTCCAAGAAGCTACCTTAACCCATTCCTTTGCATCCTGTATAAAGATACAAATCTTCTGGATGGGAATATTCGATATCTTCTCTAAAACACTTAAAATTAAACTGGAATCAGATACAAAACTAATAACCTTAGGAATGTCAGAGGCCCGTTCTAAATTAACGATATTTCAAAGACGTTTCCTTGACAATGGCCTAATAACTGCGAAAAAACTCATACCCAAATTCTGGAAAAAGATAACAGTTTCCACAGTGAAGATGTGGTGGGAAGGTAAGTGGGGCATATCTCAGTTTTTTTTTTCTTCTCTCCTTTCTCTTTTTTCTTCTCGCACTTCTTTGGCAGTTCAGGGTTCTTTTCTTCTCTCTCTTTTGCATTTCTTCTTTTTCTTCATTCTTTCCTTTTTTCACTTTTTTCGATTTGTGTATCAATTTATAAAATGTTAAAAATGAAGCTGTATGAAACTTGTATAACTCTCATGTCGATTGCTTTATTCTGGTCCAATTGCTTCTAATAAAATAAACATATTAAAAAAAAAAAATTCATAGATTCCATTTGAGGGAGTTTTCACCAATTGCCTCACAGGGCAACAGGTTATCTTAGAATCCACCTTGTGCAATGAATGAGGCAGAGTTAATTAGTGACCTAACTGTAAAACTTCCTTGGGAAAAGTGATCCCAAAATGAGATTTAATCAAGGCACGCCGGGTGGACAAAAATGCTGAAGAAACTCAGCGGGTGAGGCAGCATCAATGGACAGAAGGAAAAGGCGACGTTTCGGGTTGTGACCCTCCTTCAGACCCTTAATCAGGGCACAGTTCAATCAAAAACCAGAAAGTAGCATTTCATTCTAGCTAATTATCGTTAAAATGGTTATCAGTTAAGTTAATGTCGAAAAATAGATTTATCTGCCAATTGATAAAGATTGTGAAAGAAGTATTTCAAAAATCTAATAATTACATTCTAGTGAGAAATAAAATTCCACAAAAAATTATCTTTTTATGCGTAAGATTGCATATGCCTTAAATGATGAGGCAATTCATACCAAAAGTAAAAAATCCAAGGATTGGGAGTTTAGAAATGGTCATAAATTGATAAAGAGCAAACACAGAACATGGAGCATAGGAACAGGCTGATCGGGCCCACAGTGTTTGTGTTGAACTATACCAAGACCAACTTTTATCTGCTTTCACATAATCCATATTCCTCCATTCTTTAGAGATACAGCACAGAAACAGACTATTCGGCCCACCGAGAACGCGCCGACTAACGATCACCCTGTGCACTACCACACCAGAGACAACTTACAATTTTACCGAAGCCAAATAACCTACAAACCTGTATTTCTGTGGAGTATGGGAGGAAACCAAAGCACCTTGAGAAGACCCATGCAGTCATAGGGAGAACATATAAACACCGTCCAGACAGCACCTATTGGACTGCACCTGGATCTCTGGCGCTGTAAGGGAGCAGTACTGATGCGCCACTGTGCCGCCCCAAATTCCTTGCATATCCACGTGCCTATCCAAAAGTCGGGTATATGCCACAATCACCGGACCTTTCAGCTTCTTCCCACATTCCAACGACTTGCTGATTCATTCGTCATTTGCCGTTGCAAATTGCCGCAAGGGGAGGGGAGAATGTAAAAGTACATACAAAAGAAACAACTGTGCAAAAACGCTTCCAAACATTCAATAGTGTCATAATCAGTAGTGTTCGCAGCTATCGTTAAAGAACACACCCTTGCCACAACTGTAGCCCCTGTGGTGATGACCTTTCCTTGTTTGAGGTTCACGAGTTCTATGTTATCACGCTCTCGCATGCACTCTCTACACATGAGACATCTCCTGCACTCTACCTCTAACTCCTCCACCATAAAACTCTTCATCTCCTCATGTCCCCCTCCCCCTACCCTGGCTGACGTCACCCCACTCTCCGCGCGTGCCTGTGTGCGCTCCACCTGACGTGGGCGCGCGTGCCCGTGCGCGCTCAACCTGACGTGGGCGCGCGTGCCCGTGCGCGCTCAACCTGACGTGGCCGCGCGTGCCCGTGCGCGCTCCACCTGACGTGGCGCTGACTGGCGCAGAGCGAGAGCGCGCGCGCGCGAGGGAGAGAGAGAGGAGCTCGAGCGGGGTCCGCTCGTCCGCCATCACCTCCCGTTATCGCCTCCCCGTTATCATCACCTCCACACACACACTCTCTCACTCCGAGCCGTGAGGAGAAAACCCAACACGCACACGGCGACAACGACGACGCCCGCTTCGAGGTGAGCCGTTTTAATAAGAGAGAAAGAGAGAAATACTTTTAATGGTGGCCGGGCCGGGCGGGGCTGCGGACAGCACAAGGCCGCGGCCGCCCGCCCGTCATTCCCCGCTCACACGGTGCGGGCATCGGCTCTCCGCCAGTCACCTACACCTACACGGGGTGGTTTGTTTCATTTTTTCGCTCGGAGGAAGGGGAACTCGACGCTGTTCGTGTCGGGGGGGGGAGGAAGAGGGAGGGTGCGGGTTGGGGAGCCGCCATCTTGTGTTGTGGAACGGTTCCCTTGTTGGGGGATCAGGAGGGGGGAAGGCGGGGGAGGGGGAGGGTAGGCAGGGGGAAGGCGGGGAGGGGGGGAGGGTGGACAGGAGGGGAGGGTAGACAGGGGGAGTGGGGAGGGGGAGGGTAGACAGGAGGGGGAGGCGGGAGGGGGGAAGGGTAGACAGGAGGCGGGGAGGGGGAGGGTAGATAGGAGGGGGGAGATAGGAGGGGGAGATCAGGGGAGGGTAGACAGGAGGGGGGGAGGAGATCAGGGGAGGGGGGGTAGATAGGAGGGGAAGGGGAGGGAGCGGGGGAGGGTAATAGGAGGGGGGAGATCAGGGGAGGGGGTAGATAGGAGGGGGGTAGACAGGAGGGGGGAGGGTAGACAGGAGGGGGAGGAGGGGAGGGTAGACAGGAGGGGGGAAGGTGGATGAGGGGAGGGTAGATAGGAGGTGGGGGAGGGTAGATAGGAGGTGGGGAGGGGAGGGTAGATGGAGGTAGGGGAGGGGAGGGTAGAATAGAGGGGGAGAGGAGATGAGGGGGAGGGTAGATAGGAGGGGGAGGATATCAGGGGGAGGGTAGATAGGAGGGGGAGGTGGGGGGGGCTAGACAGGGGGGGGAGAGGAGATGATGGGGGGGTAGAATAGGAGGGGGGAGAGGAGATGAGCGGGAGGTAGATAGGGGGAGGAGGGAGGGGGAGGAGATCTCGGGGGGTGGAGATCAGGGGATGAGGAGATGGGGGAGAAGAGGAGGGGAAGAGGAGATTCAGGGGGGGGAAGAGATCAGGAGGAGGGGGGTAGAGACGATGGGGGGGAGGGGAGATGCGGGGGGTGATGGTAAAGATGGGTGGGGGAAGGAACATGGAAGGTGATGGTACAGTGGGGAGGGGGGTGATGGTGAAATTGGAAGAGGAGAAGTGAAGGGGTGGTAAAGCTATGACATTGAAGGAGGGTGTAAAGGGAGGCAGGGAGGGTAAGGTGATGGTGAAGTGGGCAGTGAGGGGCAGATGGTAATGGGGGAGGGTGGCAAAGAGGGGTTCCAGTAAGGAAGGGGTGGAAAGGGGAGGTGGTGGGGTGACAGTATAGGGGGCCGTGTAGGGTGGATGATGAAGTGATTGACGGGGGTACACAAAAAGCTGAGAAACTCAGCGGGTGTAGCAGCATCTAAGGAGCGAAGGAGATAGGCGACGTTTCGGGTCGAGACCCTTCTCCAGTCTGAAGAAGGGTCTCGACCCGAAACGTCGCCTATCTCCTTCGCTCCTTAGATGCTGCTGCACCCGCTGAGTTTCTCCAGCTTTTTGTGTACCCTCGATTCTCCAGCATCTGCAGTTCCTTCTTTTAAAAAAAGTGGTTGATGGGAATGTGTAGTAGAGGGGGTAACGGTTGGTAAAGGGGGTGACGGGAAAGGGGTTTGAAAACGGGGTGACAAGGAAGGGGGGGAGGGCAGATGGGAAGGTGGGTGATGGTGAAGGGGCTTGTGAGGGGCGGGTGGTAAAGAGGGTGACAGGAAGGGAGAGTTGGCAAATCGGGTGGCCGAAAGGGTGATGGGGAGACAATAGCCCTTCGAGGGGTCGATAAAGGGGGTGATGTGGAGGGGGTTACAGCAAGGGGGGTCGGTACAGGGTGTGACGGGGAGGAGGGTGGTGAATGGGGGGACAGATGAGAAGACGAGGTGATGAAGGGACAGATGATAAAGAGGGTGACAGTTAAGGTATTTTGTGTCCATCGATGTTTCAAATGTTGGGCAAGGCTCTTGCACAGTGGAGAGCCTTCTCGTTTGCCACCGCTAGATCTTCCAGGCAGCATTGTTCACCAAGAAGTGGGCATCTTAGTAGGTGTGGCATGGATCGTACATTCACATTATGTGTCTGCCGCTAAGGTAGGCCCAAAGTTAAGGAAAAGAGTGGTGGTTATAAAGGGGGGGTAAAAGTGAAGGAGTGGTGTGGTAAAGGGGTGAAAGAGCGAATTGGGGGTTGTTGATGGGAACAGGAAGGCGGTAATGGGATGAAGGGGATGACATGGAGGGAAGAGGAAGAATAGAGGCTGCAGTGATGAAGGGTGGGTGAAAAGGAAGGGCGGAGAAGGGATTGAAAATAGGGGGAAGGAAGGGGGAGCAGGGAATTTTGGAGAGAGGAAGGGTGGGGGAAAGGGTGTAGAGGAGGAGGGGGGTGCTGTGGCTTTATTATAAAATGTGCTCCTGACACTTGGTGCTTTAAGTATTAAAGAATTTTGCCTCCACCCGTTATTTGTTTCTGATCATCGTAAATTAATAAACTTGAATGGGGGGGGGGGTGGAGAAAGTTGTTTATCTATTCAATAAGATTGGGGTCCATGTTCCAGCATTGCCATTGAATAGTACAGCACAGGAATGGACCTTTCAGTCCATGCAGTACACGGTCATCATCGGTGGTCATTCAAAACGAGTAGGACTCTTCTCCCCAGAGAGTTATCTACTTGTGGGTATGCAGTTGTCTGTAGAGGCTGATCCGTGATCCAAACACCTTGGTGCATCGTGGGCAGTGGAGACTGGCAGAAGTTGGTAGTCGTCGGGCCTCCTCTCTCTCCTTATGGTGCTGATGCCTTGTCTCTGCGTCACAGCGTAGTTCTGTTTCATGACATGCAGCTCCTTCCTGTACGAATTTCCTCCAGGAGCGCCTGTCCAGTGCAATGTGCTCCCAGTTGCTCAATGTGATGTGAAATTTCTTCAGACTGTTCTTGATGTCCATGAAGCTTTTCTTTGGCCCACCGGGGGCTCGCCAACCTTCCTTCAATTGAGAGTACAGGATTTGTTTAGGGAGGCATGTGTTGTACATGCGGATGACATGGCCAGTCCATCAAAGTTGTTGCTGCATTATTGTGGTGGTGATGCTGGTCATGTTGGCTTCCTCCAAAATTATGTTGGTGCGTTTTCTCTCCCAGCTGATCCTCAGAATCTTTTGTAAGGATCTCTGATGTTATTGTTGCAGGGCTCTCAGGTGCCTGCTGCAGGTGGTCGATGACTCGACTCCATACAACAGGGTAGGGAGGACAACGGCTCTGTAGACCAGCAGTTTTATTTGAGTCTTTCGGTCTCCAAAGAATCTTTTCCTGAGTCTGGCGTAGGCTCCACTGGCACAACTGAGGCGATGGTTGACCTCACAGTTAATGTCAGCTTTTGAGGAAAGAATGCTGCCAAGGTAGGGGAAGTGGTCAACGCTTTCAAGAGTGGTGTCGTCCACTTTTATAGTGGGCTGGGAAGACAGCTGGTTGATGTAGGACCTGGGTCTTCTTGATGTTTAAGGCTGGCCCATGGCTCTATATGGCCTGGCAAAGGCATTCAGGATGCCCTGGAGGTCTTCTGCGGAATGTGCTGCAATGGCGCAGTCGTCCGCGTACTGAAGCTCCATGATAGCGGTTACTGGCTTTACACTTGGCCTTCAACCTATTTAGGTTGAAGAGCACACTGTCAGTTCTGTAGAGGATTGGGATCCCCCGTGGCACTCTTCACCAATGAGGTGAAGTATGGCAGCAATGAAGATGACAAACAGGGTGGGTGCGATGATGCATCCCTGTTTGACCCCTGTTTCCACAGTGAGGGACTCAGAGCCGCAATTGCTGAGCACTGTGACCGACATGCCATCATGTAGAAGCCTCAATATTCTGATGTACTTGTCGTGACAACCGTACCCTGATAGTGTGTTCCAAAGAACCTGGCGGTCTACCGAGTCAAAAGCCATATTGGCCATGTACAAAGGCTGCGTTTGTGCACAGCATTTTTTTTGGAGTTGGCGTGCTGTGAATATCCTGTTTGCTGTACTTCGGGATGGGCGGAAGCCACACTGACCTCCGCAGACAGTGGTAGGTCAGTTTGCGAGGACATGAGCAAGGACTTTACCTGTTTTTGACAGAAGCGAGATGCCCCTGTAGTTTCCACATTCAGCCTTGTCTCCCTTCTTGAAAATGGTCACAATTAGAGCATCCCTGAGTTCTGAGGAAGTTCTTTTTTCCAGGCCTTGAGGAGTAGGGTGTGGATGTGGTACAGGAGCTCCGGTACACCTTCCTTTAAGACCTCAGCTGGGATCCCATCTGGACCGGTGGCCTTGTTCTTAAAGCTCTTAATGGCATCTTGAACCTCATTCATAGTGGGAGGTTCTTCCATGTCTTCTCTGATGGGACTCTGGGGGATGTGGTGGGTTGTGTCTGGTTCATTTGTGCTGTCACGGTTGAGGAGTTCCTGGAAGTGCTCCTTCCATCAGGCGTTTATGGACTCATTGTCCTTCAGCAGTTCTTGTCCATCCTTTGAGCGCAGGGGGTTTAAGCCGTGGTGGCTTGGACCATAGACGGCCTTAGTAGCGCTGAAGATGCCTCTGGTGTCACCTGAGTCTGCCAGTCTCTGGATTTCTAGAGCCTTTTCTGTCCACCAAGAGTTCTTAAGATCCCTCACCCGGCTCTGGACGTCCTCCTTAGCTCTGGAGTGAGCCGCTCTTTTGGCCTTGCAGGTTACATCATTTTTCCAGGCATGAAAGACTTTTCTTGGAGATGAGCTGTTCTATCTCTGTGTTGTTCTTGTCAAACCAGTCCTGGTATTTTCTGGACTTGCACCCAAGGATGGTTTTGCAGGTATCAAGGATGGTGGATTTGAGCCGGCTCCAGTGCCAGTTTAAAGATAGAATTTCATTGTTCTGTTGTTACATTTAAAGACTATTGAACTGATCTCCTCTGCCTGCACTTGATCCATATCCCACCATTCCCTGCACATCCATGTGCCCATATAAAAGCCTCTTTTTACGGCAATATCGTATCTGACACCACCACCATCACTGGCACCTCGTTCCAGGCACCTGCCAATCTCTGTGTAAAATAAAATCCAGTCTTACACATTTCCCCTTTCACCTTGAATCTTAGTGTCACTGATTTCTCTAATGCTTTGGATATGTTTTAGTTTAAATTTAATATCTGTGTGAGCTTTCATTGCACTTGGCGTTAGAAAAAAAATCTTAATTGCCATGGACGGCCTGTTTCCATGCTGAATTACTACAAATGGTCTTCATCTTACTTTGACGATATGGTCCCCAGGTTTTGGGTAGCCTTGCCAATAAAAGCACCTTCCACTGTATCTCCACCATTCATCCCACTCAGAATTTTGTATGTTTCAGTGAAATCAAATTCTTCGAAACACTAAATGGAGGCCAGATCGATCTCTATAGAACAGATCAACAATTCCAGAAATCAGTTTGGAGAACCTTCATTTTGATAAACTTTGTGGCAGGTCTATCCTTCTTTTGGAGTGAGGAGACCAAAATTTGACACCATACTCCTGATATGGTCTTGCTACGACCCTTTAAAATTGTAGTGAAACATTTCTATTCTAGTTCTCAAATCCTGTTGCAGTGACAATTTTGCTGCTTTCAGTGATTTGTTTATTAGGACATTCGGGTCCTCTTTGAATGTAGTATTTTCCAGTCTTTTACCATTACAAAAAATATTCTACAATTTTCTGAGCTTTGTTTCCAATTGTACACCTAACTGCCATGTTGCATCTTGGCTTCCTCATTGCATTCCTTCTTGGATTTGTGTCCTCAACAAACTTGGAAATGTTACATTTCGTTCCCCGAGCCAACTATGTTGTAAATGTTTGTGACCCAAGCAATGATCCCCTTCACTAATTGCAGCTTGTCAATCCAATCCTGTTGCTTTTTGTTTTCTATATATTTACCCCTCCCTCCCCCCCCCCCCCCCCCCCCCATGGATAATAGCAGTATATTAGCAGTTAGTGTGGGTTTTGTAATGGTCAGCTCTTAAATGCTACTCAGTGACGTTGGAATCGGTTATAATTACATTCTTCATGTAGGTTTTGAATTTTTCCAGCCGAAAAGCCACTGAATTCCCCAATCTCCAGATATTCCACCACTAGCACCTTGTTCCAATCCCTTTAATGATATGTGGTTTCTACCACAACAACTACTAATACAAATATATAGTGAAGCAATGGGAATAGTTCACTGGTAAACTGGTCATTGCTGTGATTATACCACCTTCGGGTCAAGGAGAATGCATTTGTTTACCTGGATATTTTCAAATATAAATATAGTAGGAATTTACACCATCTCATGTTATGCTCCCCAGCAGCCGCCTTACTTGGCTTAATTTTAACTAGTTGTATCCACAGAACCCCCTGTTTCTTTATGTTCTTCTCGGTTCACTTTAAATATTTAAACTCTGAGATAATCTTATGTAAATCAACTATTGCCATGTGATTTTGAGTTGTAACCATTCTTTTCTAATTTTTTTTTCATCTTAGATTTGCAAATTTTGATTTCTCCACATGTGGAAATATCCTCTGTAGACCATCATTCTTACAAGGGAAAGAGCCCTAGTGCATTTAGTTCCTAACCGTGGATCTAACCGTGGCTACACTAATGACTGCTGCATCCTAATCACTAGGTTGCAAGTCAACCATACATTGTACAACTATTCTAATGTGTTTGCTGAGAAAGAAACACACATTTTTGTGAACAGGTTGATAAGGTGTTAAGTTGCCAGAAAATATATTGCTTTTGGCTTTCATATGCTGCAGAGGAATGGAATTTTATAAGAACCGGATGAAAGACCAGAGTAAAATATGATGTGTGCAGACTGAAATATGTTGGCCTTAAATTGATGGAAGGATTGTTCGGAACCATTTCCAGTATAGAATTGACCATCTACTAAAAGCAAAACTGTATGAAAGTGCAACTAATTGGATAGCTGTTTGTGTCCATGTTAACTTGTAACATTCTTCTGTTACGCAAAATTCGGATCGGTATTGAAACCTGGATTAAAGCACATGATGAATTCTTCTTCTGCCTAGTGCAGGATCAATATGCCCCATAGCTCAGTATTATCCCATATTGCCTACATAGTGTTGTCAGGCTTTTGAACCAATCACCTTTCACATCCACTTCCAGAGGTGTCGTATCTTTCAGTTATTTCTTTATTGAGCATTTAACATATTTTGGGCTACAATCTTGTACCAAATCTGCCTTTTTGCATTCATCACTGTATTTATTGTTGAGGGGTAGTTATTGTCAGCTGGTAGAGCTGTCATCTCATATGACAAGAGACCTTGTGTGCTCTCTGTGTGGAGTTTGCACATTCTTCCAGTGACCGCGTGGGTTTCCTCCTACATCCCAAAGATGTGGGTTTGTAAGTTAATGGCTCCCTGTAAATTGTCCCGAGTGTGTTGGGAGTGGAAGAGAGAGTACGATAATGTAAAACGTGGTTAAACGGGCCTATTTCCATACAGCTTCTTTCAAATCAATTCAATTAATCAATTCATAATTACTGTATGTGTACTGTCTACAATGTGAACTTCATTTGAACAAGGAATTTCTTTGCACCAAGGTGTATACGACAATAAACTAATCTGAATTATTTATGTCTAGTTATTGAGAAATTGCCGTTGCTAATCTAGTGCAGTTACGGGACCCGTTGATCAAGAAATAATATCATGCTAGAATTTTTTAAATGTTGATTGACAGATGAATATTGACTGGTATATTGGGAAATAATCTATTTTAAGTAGTGCGATGGGATCATTATCAGATCTTACAACATTAACTTCCATTTCAAGATAATCTGAATCATAAATTTCCCAAAACAGGAGATGATGTAATTGACGCGCTGTTACGAGTGAGCCAAAAGGTTTCTGCCTTATTTATAATTGATATCTTTCGACCACCAGTCCTCTTTTGTTCCTTTCTCGCTCATTTATAAAAGGGAACAATGTAATGGTTTGTAAGTAAAATATGCTTGGACAGTCTCCTTTCAAATAAGTGCAAGATTCACACGTAAAACAGTTTTTAAAATGGCATTAATGCAAGTCAGAGCTTCTCCAATTGCAATTTTGGTAATGGTTGAACTGATGGAAGTTTAGAATGCAGGCTGTTTGTTGCATCTTGGGGGCTGTGGACTTTTGAGAACTACATTGTGCTCCTTTTGATGGGATGCATCGGACCCTTCTCTTTTCTCCTCCCCCACTTGCTATAGTAAAACTATGATTACTGCATATTTTCCTTTTTGAAGATCAAACCGCAGATGCTGGAAATATGAAAAACACCCCTGAAATATCTCAAATTCTGCAGATTAAGTTGCATCTGTGTGGGCAGGGAGTTAAAGTTTCAGACTGCGTCCAATGTCAACAGATTCTGATGAAGGGCTTTTGTTATGAAATGTTGACTTCTCTTTCCACAGATGCAGCATTTTCCGTTTTTATCAATTTTTATAATAGAAACATAGAAAATAGGTGCAGGAGGAGGCCATTCGGCCCTTCGAGCCAGCACATCTATTCAATATGATCATGGCTGATCGTCAGCTATCAATAACCTGTGGATGCCTTCTCCCCATATCCCTTGACTCCACCAGCCCCTAGAGCTCTATCTTAAATCCATCCAGTGATTTGGCCTCCACTGCCTTCTGTGGCAGGGAATTCCATAAATTCACAACTCTCTGGGTAAAATTTTTTTTTCTCAGCTCAGTCTTAAATGACCTCCCCTTTATTCTAAGACTGGCCCCTGGTTCTAGACTCGCCCAACATTGGGAACATTTTTCCTGCATCTAGCTTGTCCAGTTCTTTTATAATTTTATATGTTTCTATAAGATCCCCCTCATCCTTCTAAACTCCAGTGAATACAAGCCTAGTCTTTTCAATCTTTCCTCATATGACAGTCCCCCCATCCCAGGGATCAATCTTGTGAACCTACGCTGCACTGCCTCAATCACAAGGATGTCCTTCCTCAAATTAGGAGACCAAAACTGTACACAATACTCCAGATGTGGTCTCACCAGAGCCCTATACAACTGCAGAAGCTCTTTACTGAAATCCTCTTGTTATGCCTTTTTTTTATAATAATATAGGAAGAGTGTTTCCCTAGAAATAATCTAGATATCTAATTTACCTTTAATTATAGACATTTGTGATAAGGGTGATATTTTTGCTATGGGAATGAGCAAGAAGGATTAGTGTGTCTAAATGGAATAAATGAATGCTAAGCTTACCATAGATTTTGTAAGCTACTTGTCCTGTATTCCACTGTCTTACTGCAGTCTTTTGAAATCGAATTTCTCCAGGATTACGAATTTCATTTAGTAAAGCAAAATGCTAAAAAAATACTTGGTCAGACAGTGTTTCAAGACGATAAGCTTTAGTCAGGAATCCATTCATATTTGCTTGTGCAATGTCTGGGTGAGGTGGGGCTATGGATTGCTACATTTAAAATGTATATGGGAAGAGATAAAACTGGATATCATGTGAGCAGTCAGCTGATATATTTCCAAATATGAGATGGCATCATTTCCTTATTTGGCCTTTGTAGAACAATCAAGGTTTTCAAAATGGAAGCAGACCGTGTACTTTACCCTGCCTGTGGTAGCTTAGAAATGTAGTTTCTTTGCTCGTTTCTATTTTTTGATGTGAACTATTGGAAGTGATCAAGGTTATTCTTTCTTTGCTTCCAGCATAGTTTTATTTCCCTCAATTTCAAGGAATTATCCGTTTAAATTCCTTGTGTTTGGCTAGTTTTGCAACACAACTAGTAGAGCTACTGCCTCGCACCTTCAATCCAGACCTCCGGTGATGTCGGTGTGGAATTTGTATGTTCTCCCTGTGACCACATGGGTTTCCTCCAGGTGTTGTGGCTTCCTCCCACATCCCAAAGACGTGCGAGTTATAGCTTAATTGTCTACTGTAACATTGCCCCAATGTGTTATGGAATGGATGAAAAATTGGGACAACGCAGAACTAGCGTGAATGACTCGGCATGGGCTGGTGAGGCGAAAGGCCTATTTCCATACCAAATCTTAACTTGAAGATGACGCAGTGATTGGAGCTTCTCATTTTCTATGGTCTCGCATCTCTGGTAGACTCTTCCTTCTCTGGCATCGGCCTGATAATCAATTTCTTGCAGATTCTGGCTTTAATGCTGTAAATTAAGGCAAAGTAAAGCAAAGGAATCATCCTGAATCTGAGCAGCACATAATTTACTCTGCTTCCTCTTCTTCAGCCAGCATTATGTGCATGCCTGTACATTCCACAATAATGGTTTCATGGATATGGGTAGGCAGTCCGTTACCTCTTCAACAGAAATCATGTTTCTGCTTTGCAAACTCCAGCAATTCAGCTGTAAAAACGGTACTTTACACTTCTGGTTTTGCTAAGATGAAGATGCACTCATCCCTTGGGCAATGCCTACACCTGAAAAACATGAATGCTCAGTTGATGTTATAATCAGATTAGCTATGATCTTATTTAATGGTAGAACTGGCTTTGGAGATCAACTGCCCTCTTATCTCCCATCATCAGCTTTTCGCTGTACCTTGGTACACATGACAGCAATAAACCGTAACGTCTAAGATGGTGGAATGTGGTAGTATACAAAGTAGTTTGCCTTATAGAGATAGACTGCTGATAATAATATGGGCATGGACACTTATCCCTGGTCTCTGTACTATGCAGAACCTGTGACTTCAACTGGCTATTTATTTGATTAACACTCATTCAGATTGTTGCTTGTTTTTGTGTGTCTGGGAATATTAGTTAACTTACAGATAGACACAAAATGTTGCTGTAACTCAACGCTGGTCCGGTAGCATCCCAGAAGAACATGGATAGGTGACATTTTGGGTCGGGACCCCTCAGAGTTACTCCAGCATTTTGTCTTTCCTTGGTAAACTGGCATTTGTAGTTCCTGGGTAGACAAAAGTGCTGGAGAAACTCAGCGGGTGCGGCAGCATCTATGGTGCGAAGGAACCCTTCTTCAGTTTGTAGTTCCTTGTTTCTGCATCTTTCAGATAAACCCTTACAGCACAGAAACTGGCTCTATGGCCCAACTTGCTATGCAAATTAAGATGTCCCATCTATGCTCATCCCACTTGCCTGCGATCTGAGACCATGGCGAGTTTTGTGGATGAGAACTAGCTTACATAAAGGAAATATGAATGGTGTACAATATCAAATGATTAGATGTAACTGAATGTAGTGCTTGAATTTATGCAATGTTTTGCAGTGTATATGTCCAGCCACATTAAGCAGCTGGAAATAAAGAGATTACTAGGCTAAATGCAACTTTTCATGCAACTTGTCTTAATTCACAATTTCTAATATCACTGATTATAAATTCCAAGATTATCCATGGCTAACAAGTAACATATCTATTGTCAACCAAGATAGACACAAAATGCTGCAGTAACACAGTGGGTCGGGTAGCATTTCAAAGTTCAGGTCAACATAGAAACATAGAAATTAGGTGCAGGAGCAGGCCATTCGACCCTTCTAGCCTGCACCGCCATTCAATATGATCATGGCTGATCATCCAACTCAGTATCCTGTACCTGCCTTCTCTCCATACCCCCTGATCCCTTCAGCCACAAAGGCCACATCCAACTCCCTCTTAAATATGGCCAACGAACTGGCCTCAACTACCTTCTGTGGCAGAGAATTCCACAGATTCACCACTCTCTGTGTGAAAAATGATTTTCTCATCTCGGTCCTAAAAGACTTCCCCCTTATCCTTAAACTGTGACCCCTTGTCCTGGACTTCCCCAACATCGGGAACAATCTTCCTGCATCTAGCCTGTCCAACCCCTTAAGAATTTTGTAAGTCTCTATGAGATCACCCCTCAATCTTCTAAATTCCAGCGAGTACAAGCCAAGTCTATCCAGTCTTTCTTCATATGGAAGTCGTGCCATCCCAGGAATCAGTCTGGTGAACCTTCTCTGTACTCCCTCTATGGCAAGAACCCTTCATACCCAAAACATCACACATTCTTTTTCCCCAGAGATACTGCCTGACCTGCTGAGTAACTGCAGCATTTTGTGTCTATCTTCGGTGTAAATCAGCAGCTGCAGTTTCTTCATGCACAATGAGATTTGTCCGTCTGGTGTTCTGCCAAAACTTACATATTTAAAGACAGTTAAGTAACACTTATAATATTAGTATAATTGTTACAAATAACAATGATCCATATTCACTGGAAAGATGGGATGCTTCCTATTATTTGAGGAAAATGTAGTACAAGGTATTTAAATTATTTTCTTCATTATCCTTTATTTTCCCATTAGTCTCCTCCACTTCATTAAATATTTAACTTCTAGTTTACTGATTCATAAGAGCAGGTATTACTTTTTTATATTTTCTTCACGTATACTTGGTTTGTAAATTTCCTATTTCAATTTCCATTGGTTTATCGCTGTTCCTCAAATATCTTTGCTTCCCCTTTAAGCTTATTTGTTTTTAGAAATGATTTCCTCCTTTTGACATTGATATTTAATTTATATTATGTGTGTCTTATGATTGAGTATTTCTCAATGCTAAGAATCTGTCTGCAGAAGGGTCCTGCCCCAAAACCCAATGTTCCCCAGAGATGCTGCCTGACCCACTGAGTTACTCCAGCACTTTATGTTAGCTGCTTTTCCAAGGCAGTCTGAAGGATGGAGTCGATAGTGGGGAGTCTGGTCTGATGGCCTAAGTTTCATCCATAGCCCTTTATAATTTCTTGCAGTCTGAGGCTGAGCTGAGCCAAACCAAGCTGTGAAGCAATCTGACTTTGCATCCAACTATGTTTCAATGGTTCATCTGTACGATCTTTTTCTATCGTGTGTATTCTCCCTCTTGAACATGTTTTGATCAGAAATCAATTATCCAATACCAATTTTCTTGTTTCAGCTACTATATTGTATACTTCCAATGTTATTCATATATGTAACTCCAGTTTATTTTGAAAAGGCACCATTCCTTTTACCTGTTTACATTTTTTTTTTACACCAGTACTTTGTGTTCTCTTTTGTTGCTATTTGTAAAAGTCTGTTCCTCTTCTGCAACCACTCTGCTCCTGCTTGCCTTTCATTTTCAATAAAGCCATTGATGTTATCAGATTTCATATTTAAGTATTCCCAATGTATTAGCTTCCTTGCTCGGCACTCGTTCTGAGAATAAAAATGTGTCCCTACTACTTCAGCTCTTGTTGTGATTGAATAGTTTATTCTCATACACACAAGTGCAGTGAAGTTCCTTGTTCACGTGAAGCTCACAGTCATGCTGATGTTCTGAATCATACTCTGCTTGACCCGCAGCACAAGAAAAGCTTACACCACCCTTGAAGATTTGTCATTCTGCTACTTCTGCACAGCCCTAACCTCTGGTTGTTCCTCCAGTAGTGTGTAACTTGTTTCTATTGATTCCAGCATATATTCTGTCGGTCCAGAATAAATTCTATGGTGTTTAAATGTAGGTTGTCCCAATTGATAAATATTTGAATTTGTCACACCACCACAATTTGTTAAGGTAGACTGGCTCGTTGTTGGAAAGGAGAAGGTGAAAAATCTGCATAAGGTTTCCTCCAGAATTGTTTCAGTTGCTAAAGCTACTGTCTAATTGTTGTATAAATGTCTATGATTAAGAGTCCTAGCAATTTCCTGTTTCTGGATGCTTTAAATGCGGGGCCTGCTAAAGTACAATATTCAAATGTCTGATCATGTTAAGAATGTTTTAGTATAGATTGTTTGGGCAAATGGGAGGGTCCAATCAGACTGCACTTGAAGGTCAGTTGTGTGGATAGTTTTGTGAATTGAGTATTAAATTTGAAGTTGTCTGATTAGATTAATTCATTTTCTTATACACCAGAGTGCAGTGAAATGTTTTGTTTGAATGAAGCTCACAGATCAAACAGTATATCAGGCAGCATCTATGGAGCGAAGGCAACGTTTCGGGCCGAAACCCTTCTTCAGACTGACCAGTTTTGTTTTGGCCTGAAACATTGCCTATTTCCTTCACTCCATTGATGCTGCCGCACCCGCTGAGTTTCTCCGTCACTTTCGTCTACCTTCGATTTTCCAGCATCTGCAGTTCCTTGTTGAACAATAAATTTGAGTGCAATGGTGCAAGATTGACGCGTAAATTCCGAATACTGTTGAATGTTAAATTACAATAACAACCAAATTAGCATGTTAAGAATAAGAGTACAAAGAAAGGAGTGTGAAAGAGGTGATTGGTTCAACAGTCGGCCAGCAGTGGGGAAGAAGCTGCTAAGTATGGATGTTCAAGGTCATTTATTTTCTCTCAGAAGATAGAATAGAGGAAAAGGGATTGGCCAGAGAGACAGACAACATTGACGATACTTTCATCAGGGAAGTATGCAATGTACCGTGAAGACAGACTGGATGGGAAGAAGTGACGAGCCTGTGATGGACTGAGCTGTGTTCACACTCTCTGTGGGTTCAGGTGATCAGGAGCAGAGTGGTTGCCATCCTATCAGAATAGATTCTCAAGCACATCTGTAGAAGCTCAAGAGTATCCTCACGGACGTGCCAAAGCTTTTCAGCCACCTAAGAAATAAAATAAACTGATGCACTTTTTTGACCACTGCATCGGTTATTAAGAGACCAGCTTAGATAGCTGGTGATTTAGATGTCAAGGAACTTGAAGCTGTCGATCATTTGTATTGTAGATCCATTGATGAGGGCTCTGGTTTCCTCCCACATCCCAAAGCGGTGTGGGTTTGTAGGTTAATTGGCCTTTGTAAAAAAAATCGCCTTTCATGTGTCAGGAGTGGATTGGAACGTGG
This sequence comes from Okamejei kenojei, assembly GCA_035221665.1. Classification (NCBI taxonomy): domain Eukaryota; kingdom Metazoa; phylum Chordata; class Chondrichthyes; order Rajiformes; family Rajidae; genus Okamejei; species Okamejei kenojei. Next base: position 135,358,954 of record CM069134.1, on the reverse strand, counting down.
AATAACAAAGAATGGTGATCGATGGTTGGCGTGGATCTGGTGGGTTGAAGGACCTTTTATCATGCTGTTACTTAGGCTAGGTCATTGTCCTGACACCACGAGTCAAGGTACTCTATCTCTTTCATGCACTGCATCTTATCAATGTAGAATTAAAGAAGGTACTGCAGATGCTGGAAAATCGAGAGTACACAAAATGCTGGAGAAACTTAGCGGGTGCAGCAGCATCTATGGAGCGAAGGAGAGAGGTAACGTTTCGGGCTGAAATCCTTCTTCAGACTGATGAGGGGTGGGGGGAGTCCCCCCACTGAAATTTATTGTTCAAGAAGTTTTCAGGCCCAAACTCTTCTTCAGTCTGGTCAGTCTGAAGAATGGTTTCGGCCCGAACCTTTGTCCATTTCCTTCACTCCATAGATGCTGCCTCACCCGCTGAGTTTCTCCACCACTTTTGTCTGCACTTAAATTTATTGTTGTATTTATCACCATTGTTCCTATACTGTTTGATCTGTGAGCTTCATGCAAACAAAACATTTCACTGCACTCTGGTGTATAAGAAAAAAATTGATCTAATCAGACAACTGATAGGGGGTGGGGGGAACCCACCTCTCCCCCACCCCCTATCAGTCTGAAGAAGGGTTTCAGCCAGAAACGTTACCTATCTCCTTCGCTCCATAGATGCTGCTGCACCCGCTGAGTTTCTCTGCCACTTTCGTCTACCTTTGATTTTCCAGCATCTGCAGTTCCTTCTTGAACAATAAATTTGAGTGGGGGGGCTCCCCCCTACCCTCTTATCTTATCCGGCCAACAGCATCATTGACGAACGTGAGGATTGTTGGCATTGAACTTGGCCTACAGTCATGGGTGTATAGGGAATAGAGCAAGGGACTAAGATGCACCAGTTATGAGGGTCGGGGTGGAGGAAATGTTCTGCTCAATTCTAAATGATGGGTCTGCCAGTCAAGTCCAGAAGCCAGTTGCAGTGCAATTAGTTTAACATTTTGGATTTACAATGCCCTCCATAATATTTGGGACAAAGACCCATCATTTATTTTATTGCCTCTGTACTCCACAATTTGAGATTTGTGTTAGAAAAATTCACAGGTGGTTAAAGTGCACGTTGTCAGATTTTAATAAAGGGCATTTTTATATATTTTGGTTTCACCATGCAGAAATTACAGCGGTGTTCATACATACCCCCCCCCCCCCCCCCCCCCCCCCCCCCCCCCCCCCCCCCCCCCAATTTCAGGGCCCCATAATGTTTGGGACACAGCAGTGTCATGTAAATGAACTTTTTCGCACAGAGTTGTGAGTCTGTGGAATTCTCTGCCTCAAAGGGCAGTGGAGGTTAGTTATCTGGATACTTTCAAGAGAGAGCTAGATAGGGCTCTTAAAGCGGAGTCAGGTGATATGGGGAGAAGGCAGGAACGGGGTGCTGATTGTGGATGATCAGTCATAATCACATTGAATGGCGGTGCTGGCTCGAAGGGCTGAATGGCCTACTTCTGCATCGATTGTCTATTGAAAGAAGTTATAGACAATAGGTGCATGAGTAGACAATTCAGCCCTTCGAGCCAACACCGCCATTCAATGTGATCATGGCTGATCATCCCCAATTAGTACCCCGTTCCTGCCTTCTCCCCATATCCCTTGACTCCGCTATCTTTATGTTCGTATTTTGTTGCATATTCTTTGCCTGCAATGACTGCTTGAAGCCTGCGATTCATGGACATCACCAGTTGCTGGGTGTCATCTCTGGTAATGCTCTGCCAGGTATGTATTGCAGCCATCTTTAGCTTATGCTTGTTTTGGGGGCTAGTCCCCTTCAGTTTTCTCTTCAGCAAATAAAAGGCATGTATAAAATATAAAAATATAAAATAGCAGGGGACCGGGGATCAAATGAGATGGTGGAACTGAGTGAAATCCAGGTTAGTCGGGAAATTGTGTTAGGTAAATTGAATGGATTAAAGGCCGATAAATATCCAGGACCAGATAGGCTGCATCCCAGAGTGCTTAAGGAAGTAGCCCCAGATATAGTGGATGCATTAGTGATAATTTTTCAAAACTCTTTAGATTCTGGAGTAGTTCCTGAGGATTGGAGGGTAGCTAATGTAACCCCACCTTTTAAAAAGGGAGGGAGAGAGAAAACGAGAAATTACTGACCAGTTAGTCTAGCATCGGTAGTGGGGAAAATGCTAGAGTCAGTTATTAAAGATGGGATAGCAGCACATTTGGAAAGTGGTGAAATCATTGGACAAAGCCAGCATGGATTTATGAAAGGTAAATCATGTCTAACGAATCTTATAGAATTTTTCGAGGATGTAACTAGTAGGGTGGATAAGGGAGAACCAGTGGATGTGTTATATCTGGACTTTCAGAAGGCATTCGACAAGGTCCCACATAAGAGATTAGTATGCAAACTTAAAGCACATGGTATTGGGGGTTCAGTATTGATGTGGATAGAGAACTGGCTGGCAGGAAGCAAAGGGTAGGAGTAAACGGGTCCTTTTCAGAATGGCAGGCAGTGACTAGTGGGGTACCGCAAGGCTTAGTGCTGGGACCCCAGCTATTTACAATATATATTAATGATTTGGACGAGGCAATTGAATGCAACATCTCCAAGTTTGCGGATGACACAAAGCTGGAGGGCAGTGTTAGCTGTGAAGAGGATGCTAGGAGGCTGCAAGGTGACTTGGATAGGTTGGGTGAGTGGGCAAGTGCATGGCAGATGCAGTATAATGTGGATAAATGTGAGGTTATCCACTTTGGTGGCAAGAACAGGAAAGTAGACTATTATCTGAATGGTGGCTGATTAGGAAAAGGGGAGATGCAACGAGACCTGGGCGGCATGGTACACCAGTCATTGAAAGTAGGCATGCAGGTGCAGCAGGCAGTGAAGAAAGCAAATGGTATGTTAGCATTCAGAGCAAAAGGATTTGAGTATAGGTGCAGGGAGGTTCTACTGCAGTTGAACAGGGACTTGGTGAGACCACACCTGGAGTATTGTGTACAGTTTTGGTCTCCTAATTCTTGCCATAGAGGGAGCACAGAGAAGGTTCACCAGACTGATTCCTGGGATGGCAGGACTTTCATATGAAGAAAGACTGGATAAAACTCAGCGGCTTGTACTCGCTTGAATTTAGAAGATTGAAGGGAGATCTTAAAGAAACGTACAAAATTCTTAAGGGTACACAATGCTGGAGAAACTCAGCGGGTGCAGCAGCATCTATGGAGCGAAGGAGATAGGCAACATTTTGGGCTTAAACCCTTCTTCAGACTGATGGGGGGCGGGGGGAAGAAAGGAAAAAGGAGGAGGAGGATCCCGAGGGCTGAGGGAGAGGTAGGAAGGGGAGGAGACAGCGAGGGTCAACAGAATTGAGAGAATTCAATGTTCATGCCAAGAGGTTGCAGGCGCCCCAAGCGGAATATGAGGTGCTGTTCCTCCAATTTGCGGTGTTGCTCACTCTGGCCGTGGAGGAGGCCCAGGAGGCCCTAGGGGAAAACAAATGGTCGGCATGGACTGGAAGGGCCGAGAGGGCCTGTTTCCGTGCTGTAATTGTTATATGGTTGTATGGTTATATGGTTATAGGACAGAGAGGTCGGATACGGAATGGGAGGGGGAGTTGAAGTGCTGAGCCACCGGGAGGTCGGGTTGGTTATTGCGGACCGAGCGGAGGTGTTCGGCGAAACGATAGGCAAGCCTCCGCTTGGTCTCGCCGATATAGATCAGCTGGCAATAGATGAGGTTGGAGGGGGTGCAGGTGAACCTCTGTCGGACCTGGAAGGATTGCTTGGGTCCTTGAAAGTAGTGGAGGGGGGAGGTAAAGGGACAAGTGTAGCATCTCTTGCGGTTGCAAGGGAAAGTGCCCGGGGAGGGGGTGGAGCGGGAGGGAAGGGAAGAATTGACAAGGGAGTTGGGGAAGAAGTGGTCTCTGCGGAAGGCAGTCAGCGGGGGAGATGGGAAGATGTGGCGAGTGGTGGGGTCACGTTGGAGCTGGCGAAACTGGCGGAGGACTGTATGTTGTATGTGCCGGCTTGTGGGATGAAAGGTGGGGACCAGGGGGACTCTGCCCTTGTTGCGAGTGGGGGGATGGGGAGAGAGGGCAGTGTTGCGGGATACGGAGGAGACCATGGTGCGAGCCTCAACTATAGTGGGGGAGGGGAATCCCCGTTCTCTGAAGAATGAGGACATTTGTGATGCCCTGGTGTGGAACACCTCATCCTGGGAGCAGATGCGGCGTAGACGGAGGATTTGGGAATGGGATGGAGTCCTTACAGGAAGCAGGGTGGGAGAAAGAGTAGTCCAGGTAGCCGTGGGAGTCAGTGGGCTTATAATGGATGTCGGTCAGGAGTGTATCCCCTGTGATGGAGATGGTGCGGTCAAGGAATGATTGGGAAGTGTCGGAAATGGTCCAGGTGTATTTGAGTGCCGGATGGAAGTTGGTGGTGAAATGGATGAAGTAAGTCAGTTGTGTGTGGGTGAGGTTGGACAGGCTAGATGCAGGAAGACTATTCCCGATGTTAGGTGTAAATATGCAATTCACAAACTCTTAAAGTGTGCAACATCTTTTAATGATAGCACAGGGTATTACATACATCTTCAAGCACTGGCTACATTCTTCTACTGAACTGTACCCAGGAAGGGGAAGGCGTTATGATTGATGTTAACTAGGCAGGGTTAATGGTACTGAGGTAACTATATTATTGGTTGCATATAAACCATCTACATCCTTCCCCTTTGAAAATCTACATCCTTCCCCTTTGAAGGGGAACCATCTACATCCTTCCCCTTTGAAAATCAAAACAGATTGTTGTCACGACAACAGAATTAAACAGCAGAATTAAACAAAATCGCCATAACGAACAGGTGGCTTGCTGAGCCGGCCCGAGCGCGTTTGGATGTCTCCCCCTTCCCCCGAAAGAGCAAAAGAAACAGGAGGACGCGAGGCAGCTTGGGAACCAGGGAAGGGTGGTGGAGTGGGAGAAACAGGAGAGTGAGAACCGCGACCGGCAACAGGGGACCCGCGCAGAAGGGAACCAGGCTCGATATGGGGATCGAGGCATGCAGGTAACACTGGCTGGGACGGCAGCCGGCTGCTGGTATCAGAGTGGCGCGGCATAGGGCCCCGGAGGCTGCGGCTTCGGCTCATTAACCGCAAGCAGGTGTTGTCGGCTTCTTCGGTAGATGGTACCCTCATAGTCGACCAGATACAAACGAGGTGAGTCGGCCACCCCAACCACGGTAGCCAGACGGGAGTGACCACCGGCGGTCTGCCACCGAACAACCTGTCCAGGCAACAGGGGATCGAGTGGTCTGCACGACTGATCGTGGGAACGCCGCTGGCATGTTTCTCTTGAATGCGCATCTGTACGGAGGCAGGTTCCAGCACCTGAGGTTTCAGCTGGCGCTGGGCAATCGGGATGATAGATCTGGTTGTTCTGGACATCAGACACTGAGCAGGTGATCCCATGGCCGGATCCCTGGAAACATTCCTGAGGTTCAGGAGGTCCAAATACAAATCAGAGTTGGATAATCTCGCCTGTTCCATCAAAAGCTTGGCGCTGCGGACAGCCCGTTCTGCAAGGCCGTCTATACCCATCTGACAGGTTAAACATTACACTAACTGACAAGAGATGGCCAAAGGAAATAACTGCAACAAATGTTATTTTGGGAATATGTTTAAAGGTGTCAAAACAAAAAATAACATTGGGAATTAAAACACATTTGATTGCATTCCGTTATCAAACATAGTCAATGTTCGCTCTGAAGACCATGAATCACAATAGGGTCAGGGGGTGTGTGAATCAGTGCGGGGTGGATAGATGGCTGGGGGGGGGGGGGGGGGGGGTTTGAGAAGGCAATCGGTGCGGAATGGATGGATTGAGGCAGGTGAATTAGTACGTGTTGGTTGGAGTATATAAAATTGTGAAGGGAGAGCACGGGGGATGTCAGTGGTGTTGAAAGGGGGATCAGTACAGGATGGATGGGGGGAGGAATCAGTACAGGATGAATGGGGGAATAAGTACAGGGTGCATGGGGTAGACAAAAATGTTGGAGAAATTCAGCGGGTGAGGCAGCATCTATGGAGCTAAGGAAATAGGCAACGTTTCGGGTCGATACCCTCCTTCAGACTGTTCACCCATTCTTCTTGAATGGGGGAGGATCAGTACAGGATGGATGGGGGGGGGATCAGCACAGGATGAATGTGGGAGATCAGTACAGGATGAATTGGGGTGGGGGGGTCAGGACAGTGTGGATCGGAGGGTCTGTGCAGGATGAATGAGGGGATCAGTATAGGATGAATGGGGGATCAGTACGGGATGAATGAAGGGATCAGTACAGGATGCATGAGGGGAATAGTACAGGATGAATGGAAAGATCACCACAGGATGGATGGGGGGTTTGGTGCAGGGTAAATGGAAGGTGTGTTAGTATGGGATGAATGGGGGGGGGGTCCATGCCGTATGAATGGGGGGGGGGGGAAGAAGTGCAGGATGGATGGGAAGGGGGGTCAGTACAGGATGAATTGGGGGACCAGTGTAGGATGGATGGGGGGGGGGGGGGGCAGGAGAATCAATGCGAGGTGGGCAGGGTGATGAATAGATTTGGGAGGGGGTAGATGGGGAGGGGAGCTCAGGTGATGTCAGTGAGGACTGAATAGAGGAGAGAATGGGGATCAGTGCGGGGTGGAGAGGATGGGTCCCAGGATAAGAGGGGTGGCTGCCTTGGCTGTCCCTGTCCAGCGCCAAAGTGCCGCCGCCAAAGGGGGGGGGGGGCGGTTGGGAGCTCGTCATCACCGCCTCCGCTCCTCCACCAGCCGTCAGGTAGGTGCGGGGCCGAGCGGTGCAGCTCAAAGATCCTATAATATAGGATCTTTGGTGCAGCTGCTTCAGTCGGCGGAAGGAGGCCTCCGCCTCCCTCTCCCCCTCTCTCCCTCCTCCCAGCGGTCGCTGCCTGCAAATCAAAAGCTACTGCTGCAAATCCACCAACTGCGCTTTCAAAACAACCCCTCTCGCAGGCCAAGGCCGGGAGGAGGGAGGGAGAGGGAGGTCTCCTTCCGCCGGGAGGAGGAGGCGGTAGAGCCGCTCTTCCTTGGTCTGCCAGTCTCTGTGATTAGTAAGCGCACCAGTGCTCTCTTTCTTCTTAATGATGTTCCAAACAGTTAATTTTGGTAAGCCTAAGGTTTGGCTGATGTCTGTTAACAGTTTTATTCTTGTTTCTCAGTCTCATAATGGCTTATTTGACACATTGGTCCTCATGTTCATAAACAGCAATAAAAGTTTCCAAAGGTGATGGAAAGACTAGATGCTGAGAGCTCTCTTATACCTGCATTAAGGAGGCATTTAAACGCACCTGAGCACTTACAAACACCTGTGAAGCCATGTGTCCCAGACATAATTTTTGGGATACACAAAAAGCTGGAGAAACTCAGCGGGTGCAGCAGCATCTAAGGAGCGAAGGAGATAGGCGACGTTTCGGGTCGAGACCCTTCTTCAGACTGGTCAGGGATCAGGGAAACGAGAGATATAGACGGTGATGTGGAGCGATAAGGAACAATGAGTGAAAGATATGCAAAAAAGTATCGGTGATAAAGGGAACAAGCCATTGTAAGCTGTTTGTGGTGTGAAAATGAGAAGCTGGTGCGACTGGGGTGGGGGAGGGAGATAGAGATAGAGGGAATGCCAGGGCCCGAGGGCTGAGGGAGAGGTGGGAAGGGGAGGAGACAGCAAGGGTTAACAGAATTGAGAAAATTCAATATTCAAGCCCAAAGGATGCAGACTCCCCAAGCGGAATATGAGGTGCTGTTCCTCCAGCTTGCGGTGTTGCTCACTCTGGCCGTGGAGGAGGCCCAGGACCGAGAGGTCGGATGTGGAATGGGACGGTTGAAGTGCTGAGCCACTGGGAGGTCGGGTTGGTTATTGCGGACCGAGCGGAGGTGTTCGGCGAAGCGATCGCCAAGCCTCCGCTTGGTCTCACCGATATAGATCATCTGGCATCTGGAGCAGCGGATGCAGTAGATGAGGTTGGAGGAGGTGCAGGTGAACCTCTGTCGGACCTGGAAGGACTGCTTGGGTCCCTGAAAGGAGTGGAGGGGGGAGGTGAAGGGATGATGGGGAGAGAGGGGGGGAGGGGGGGGGGGCATGTATAAGCTGTAATTTCCACATGGTGAAACCAAAATATATAAAAAATACCCTTTTATAAAATCTGACAATGTGCACTTTATCCACATGCGATTTTTTTCTATTACAAATCTCAGATTGTGGAGTACAGAGGCAAATAAATAAATGATGGGTCTTTGTCCCAAACATTATGGAAGGCACTGTGCAATAAACTCGTTTGAATGGACCCCATTGTAAATCGCCAGAGAGCCCTTTTTCACCCACGACACGGTTATTGTTGCGGCTTACGATGTAGCCGCTGGGAACAACGTTTTCTTTGGCCCGCTAACATGATGCACTTGGTCATCATGGGGGCGCCCTCTCTTCTCACCAGCTACGGCTGCTTGCTCACGGTGGTGGCTTGTCCACTTGCCACTTGATCATCGCCACCACCTCCTGTCGCTCTGTCCACTCTGCCTCTTTTGTTTCCCCACCCCAAGCCCCACACCATGTCTTGGCAGTGGCTTGAGGTACATGCTGTCCCCAGGGGCTACGATGTGAGCCACAACAACAGCCGCATGGTTGGTGAAGGACCCCATGGTGCAGACCAGCGTCATCGGCGCCTAGTTTTAAGGGAAACAATACAAAATGCTGAAGTAATTCAGCAGACTGAATCAGTCTGCAGAAGGATCCCGACATTACCTCTTCAGAGATGCTGCCTGACCCTCTGAGTTGCTCCAGCACTTTGTCTCTTGTGCATTAACCATCATCTGCAGTTCTTTGTTTCAACTACATACAATGATAACACCGTAGAGGCACATTTGGAAAGCAGTAACAGGATTGGTCCGAGTCAGCATGGATTTACGGAGGGGAAATCATGCTTGACTAATCTTCTGGAATTTTTTGAGGATGTAACTGGGAAAATGGACAAGGGAAAGTCAGTGGATGTAGTGTACCTGGACTTTCAGAAAGCATTTGATAAAGTCCCACATAGGAGATTGGTGGGCAAAATTAGGGCACAATTGTGGGTAGAATGCTGACATGGATAGAAAAATGGTTGGCAGGCAGGAAACAAAGAGTAGGGATTAACGGGTCCCTTTCAGAATGGCAGGCAGTGACTAGTGGGGGACCGCAGCTCTTTACAATATACACTCAATGATTTAGATGAAGGGATTCAAAGTAACATTGACAAATTTACAGATAGAACAATGCTGGGTGGCAGTGTGAACTGTGAGGAGGATGCTGTGAGAATCCAGGGTAACTTGGACAGGTTGGGTGAGTGGGCAGATGCATGGCAGATGCAGTTTAATGTGGATAAGTGTGAGGTTATCCACTTTGGTAGCAAAAACAGGAAAGCAGGTTATTATCTAAATGGTGTCAAGTTGGGAAAAGGGGAAGTACAATGGGATCTGGGGATACTTGTTCATCAGTCAATGAAAGTAAGCATGCAGCTACAGCAGGCAATGAAGAAAGCGAATGGCATGTTGGCCTTCATAACAAGAGGAGTTGAGTACAGGAGCAAAGAGGTCCTTCTGCAGTTGTATAGGGCCCTAGCGTGACCACACCCGGAGTATGGTGTGTGGTTTTGGTCCACTAATTTGAGGAAAGACATTATTGCTATTGAGGGAGTGTAGCGTAGGTTTACAAGGTTAATTCCCGGGATGGCGGGACTGTCATTTGCAGAGAGAATTGAGCGGCTGGGCTTGTACACTCTGGAGTTTAGAAGGATGAGAGTGGATTTTATTGAAACAAAAAAGATTGTTAAGGGTTTAGACACGCTAGATGCAGGAAACATGTTCCCGATGTTGGGGGAGTCCAGAACCAGGGGCCACTGTTTACGAATAAGGGGTAAGCCATTTAGAACAGAGATGAGGAAACACTTTTTCACACGGAGAATTGTGGAATTCTCTGCCTCATAGGACAGTGGGGGCCAGTTCTCTGGATAAGGCTCTTAAAGATAGCGGAGTCAGGGGAAATGGGGGGGAAGGCAGGAACGGGGTACTAATTGGGGATGATCAGCCATGATCACATTGAATGGCGGTGCTGGCTCAAAGGGCCAAATGGCCTAATCCTACACCTATTATCTATTGTCGACAGTTATAATGCGCGATAACGGACACCATTTCGCACTCTCCCACCCCCTCCCATATCTGTTATAACAAAGGTTTACTGTATTTTCTTCGCTATTCTCAAAGTTAAAATACCAAATCCCTACAACATAATATTATGGTACATTGCTGTTTGCCATGCTTTTGCCTTTTTATTCTATTTTAGAATCCAACTCCACAGGTGTCATTTGGTCCTTACTGTCCATTGCCTTCACTTTAAAAGGGCTCACCCACCTCTTTTCCCCATGACTGCAATTTTTCCTTTTAGTTAAACTATCATACCATTTGCAGATTAAAATATGAAATCTATTGAAACCACTTATGTGTTGTTCCTGCAGATAACATAAAACAGCTTTATCTCAATCTACTGAATTGGTTGATAAATGTTTTAAGCTGCACGCTTTAGTTTTGAGTTCCTCATGAGTACAGACGTGTTGACTGGTTCAATTTTGTAATTGCTTCATAATTGAAGCCTTTTAAAATTACCACCACCTTCATGCTGAAGATATCTCAATTATTATAAATGTGCCTTCCTAAACAACATGGAAAAAATAATATATGCACAACTCAGGAAAAGATTGCACTACTAAGACCGACCCTTGTATCCCTTTACCATAATCCTAGACAAACATTTTGGTGTCAATGAATACTTTATGAAGACCCAAAGGAAATTTGATGCACCGATGACGTGGAAATACTATCCAAGGGGCTCTTGTGTTGATGTATCGTGTTGCCACTAGAATGTCATTGAAGCATGTAATATTTAGTCCATGCACAGTGAAGAGCAATGTAACTTCAGAATTTTCAATTATGTCTTGAACAGGGGTGAATTCCTCATGTCCATGGATCTGCAGTTAATTACAATAACGGGCAAATCAGTTAATGAACTAAGATAATAACTTGCACTTGTATCACTAAACTGAAGGATGAATTGGGTTGGATGCATGACAACTTGATGGGGAGATGGTGGTTTATCAAGAGGAGAGTGTAGCCAACTGGCAGAATACAAATATAAAGCAGTATTTACAAAATACAAGTGTATTCAATTTATAACACCTTTATGAATTACAGGATTCATATCAATCCACTAAACTGTACTTGAGTGCAAATTGATGAGATTGCTGTAAGTAATCTTTAATGATGTGCAATACAAAATAAAACTGCTTTATTGTAATTTGGGGAACTGCCTTTAACAAGTTGAGAAAACAATTTATTCTAAAACCTTAAACAAAGAACTTTTACAAATAAAGATGCTGATCTACAAATAAAGATACAGTGCTGCAGTGTCTCAGCTAGTCAGGCTGCAATTGTGGATGTTTTGGGTCAGAACTCTTCAGGCTAATTGTCAGATTTCTTTGCTCACTGCCACCACATTCAGTCAGGCTGTGGCAAATTAATTTCTGTTCTTGAGACATAATTGCAAACTTCAAAGTAGCCACATAAATATTCTCAGAGGCAGGTATCAAGATGTCTATTTGTCATGTGCACCAAAACAGTGACTTTCTCATTTACTGCAGCTTTACAGGCACGACATAAAATTAACCGTCAGTAACTTAAGTCCTCAAAAGCACACATAAAAAGGACACTACTAGGATAAAGCAGTGTAAGTGGGATAGAAGAGACTGTTTTGTCAGCTTTTCCAGTATATCTGTTGTAATTTCCTGCACTGAGCTGGTAGCCTGCAATCTTTGCAAACAAAGATTGTGCCTGTTAATTGTTTGTAATTTGTACGCAAATAATTTTTGGTTCTGGTTTGTATTAATGGTCTATCCGATTGTGGCTGCTGCTCCCTAACAACTGAATTCAATGATGGAAGAGTTTTGACACCTTTCCAAGCCACCGGACCTGTGAAATTTGAGGAGGAGGAATAAATAGCAAATAGGAAATGTAATCAGGGCTTGTGGCCATGATTAGAGCACTGCTGACATCTTATTCTTACATACACTTGAAATGTATTCCTTGACGTGGCTCTTATTTCTGCTGACAGGCTGAAATTGGTTTTAGTTTAAACCTGTCCCCAGTGCACACAGTGGGTAGTTCCTTTGATGGTGCAATCCATTAGTTCCTCTGGTAGTGCTCATTGGATTTATAAGCATTATGATGAATTATGTTCAAGCTAAAGTAAGCTATTTTGTTTACTTAAATATAATTGTGCTGGGCTTAACTCAAGAATACAGATCATGAGAAATCTATGATGGGCAGGATCTTCATTAGCCAAGGTCAAAATTTTGCGAGGAAACCTTCTTGCGTATGGCGTGCACAGCCTAAAGTAGATCAAGGGTGGACATCCAGGCCACGACAACATCCGTTTCTGGAAATGCATTAGAAAAACAGTCATCTTTGTTCTTGCTTGACATGTCCTAACCACGGAATATAAGAGCTAAAAACGCGGTGTCAAGCTACGGATATCTATCAACCCACATCCAAAAGATGTGTGTTAAAGAAGGAACTGCAGATGCTGGAGAATCAAGGGTTACACAAAAAGCTGGAGAAACTCAGCGGGTGCAGCAGCATCTAAGGAGCGAAGGAGATAGGTGACGTTTCGGGTCGAGACCCTTCTTCAGACTGAAGAAGGGTCTCGACCCGAAACATCGCCTATCTCCTTCGCTCCTTAGATGCTGCTGCACCCGCTGAGTTTCTCCAGCTTTTTGTGTAACCCTCCAAAAGATGTGTGGGTTGGTGGGTAAATTGGCCACTGTTAATTGCCCCCCAAGTGGGTAGGTGAGTGGTAAAGTCTCAGTGGAGGCATTGAAGGGTATGTAGGGTGAAATAAGATGAGGTTATGGTAGGATAAATGTAAAATATAATGAATTGATGGTTTGTGGGAACTAGGTGAAGGGCCTGTTTCCATTAGGTATAAGTTACTGATTATGACTAAGCAGCTCAAGTGGGAAATCCCACAACATGTGATTACTGGAGGAGCTGTTCTGGTTTGTCGTATGTTTTAGAAAACAGTGGTATTGCAAATCTATTTTGTGCCATGTTGATTTTTTTTATCTGCACTTGGTGTCTGACATGTTTTATTGTTTTCTTTCAGATAAATATTTGTGCCTTGGGTGTGTCCGTCAAACACTGCAAATATGGGGGGGTTTATCGGCACTATGTTGAGAGGCATGTTCGGAAAAAAAGAAATGCGCATTCTGATGGTGGGACTGGATGCAGCTGGCAAGACCACCATTTTATACAAACTTAAACTGGGTGAAATTGTAACCACTATTCCTACTATAGGTAAGTGAATTATTTGAATTTGCCACTTAGAGATGTGATATATTGGAGATGTGAAAACATACAAGTTAACAAATTTGAAAATTGTGCATCCTGGTCATCTTAAATTAAAAACACAAATTGCTAGAAATGCGTAGGGCTGTACTGGTGTAGCTGCCTCTCAGCCAGACCTCGGGTGCAGTCTGCGTGGAGTTTTGCACTTTCTCTCTCTGAATACGTGGGTTTCCTACGGGTGCTCTGGTTTCCTCCAACATCCAAAAGACGTGCAGGTTTGTAGGTTAATTGGTCTCTGTAACATTGTCCCTGGTGTGTCAGGAGTAGATGAGAAAGTGGGACAACTTAGATCTGGTATGAATGGGTGATCGATGGTCAGCATGGACTTGGCTGAATGACCAGTTTTCATGCTGCATCTCTCTGAACTAAACGTAAATAATGCAGAATTATGGATCGAGGAATTCTTGGATCGATCCCCTGCAAGTAATGACCACAAATGCCAGCCTTGCCAGTATTTCCAACATAGTCTGATTTTATTTGAAGGTGTACCTTATTGGCCACCAACTAGTAGGGTGGATGTTAAGGAGTACATTTAATTAGTTATACAAAAATCATAGTGTTGACTTCAACTGTACAAACAGTTAAAGTGTTCCTGAAATGTATTTATGAGTGAATTAAGGGTTTTTAACAATGAGATAATAGACAATAGGTGCAGGAGTAAGCCATTCGGCCCTTCGAGCCAGCACCGCCATTCAATGTGATCATGGCTGATCATCCCCAATCAGTAACCCATTAGGACAAATTTGGATTGTTTTCTCTGGAATGCCAGAGGCTGAGTGGAGATCTAATAAAAGTATATAAACTTGAGAGGAAAGATAAGGTAGGCAGACAGCACCTTTTACCAGGGTGGAAATGTCAAATACATTGTTTAAAACCATAACTTTCTACGCTGAGAGGGGCAAAGTTTAAAAGAGATGTTGGAGGGCATGTTTATTTTACACACAGAAGCTGGTGAGTACATGGAACGTGCTGCCAGATTTGGTGGTAGTGGATGCAGATACGATAGTTGCATTTAACAGGCACAGGGATGTGCAGGGAATGGAGGGACATTGATCACAGGGCCTATTGCTGTGCGTTATGAGTGCTTTCTTTATCAGTACATTTGGTATGATGCAGGATGGGTTGCTGACCTCAGTTTGGAGGAAATGAGTCAGGACAAGATGAGGAAATGGAAGTGGGGCAATTTCTTGAAAATAAAACATGATATAAAGTTTAGAAATCGCAGAGATGAAGGCAGAGCTGACTGGATACCCAAAGGGTGCAAACTGCAGCAGAGACAAAAGTGATTACAAAGTTTGAAGGAGAATTTTACTTAATAAATGCATTTGAACAGACTGACATCAAGGATGAAATGAAATCGCAAAATATTATGTTTGGATGTGTACTGGACAAAATTCTATGAGGGGGCTGATCAAAGACCAAAAATGTAAATGCCCTGGGGTAGAGGGTGTGGCTAAGGTATAGCATAGCTATTTTGCATCAGAGGATCCTGTTAAAATCTAAGCAAAGGTAGATGATGATCTCAGATGGACAAAAAAAACCCATAAAGGTGCAGAAAAGAATCGCAGATGCTGGTTTAAATCGAAGATAGACACGAAATGCTGGAGTAGCTCAGCGGGACAGGCAACATCTCTGGAGAGACGGAATGGGTGACGTTTCGGGTCGACACACTTCATCAGACTGATGTCAGAGGAGTGGGAGGTATGTAGATAAGGAAGTATAGATAATGAAGGGTACACAAAAGGCTGGAGAAACTCAGCGGGTGCAGCAGCGGATGTCAAAGGAGTGTAGGGTGTGATAACAAGACAAAGGGAATGCAGATCAAGGAAAATGTAGAATAGATCATTGTTAGTTGGGAGAAGATAACAATAAAGCAAACAGATAAATGTAGTTGGAGACAGTAAGACTGGTGAGTGAACTGGGAAGGGGGAGAGGATTGGGGGAGAGAGAGGGAAAGCAAGGGTTACTTGAAGTTAGAGAAGTCGATATACATACTGCTGGGGTGTAAGCTGCCCAAGCGAAATATGAGTTGCTGTTTCTCTAATTTGCGCTGGGCCTCACTCTGACAATGGAGGATGCCGATGACAGAAAGGTCAGTGTGGGAGGGGGAGTTCAGCGTCAAGTCAAAAGTCAAAAGAGTCAAGTCAAGTCAAAAGTGTATTGTCATGTGTCTCTGACAGGACAATGAAATTCTTTCTTTGCATAGCACAACAGAACATAGTAGGCGTTGACTACAATTATATACGTAAATACACACATTAATTAATAAAGTGCAAATAACAGATGGAGGGGTATTAATGTTTAGAGTTTTGTCCGAGCCAGGTTTAATAGCCTGATGGCTGTGGGGAAGTAGCTCTTCCTGAACCAGATCGTTGCAGTCCTCAGGCTCCTGTACCTTCTACCCGAAGGTAGCAGGGAGAGGAGTGTGTGGCCACGGTGGTGTGGGTCCTTGATGATGCTGCCAGCCTTGTTGAGGCAGCGACTGTGGTAGATCCCCTCGATGGAAGGAAGGTCGGAGCCGATGATGGACTGGGCAGTGTTTACTACTTGTTGTAGTCTTTTCCTCTCCAGGGCACTCAAGTTGCCGAACCAAGCCACGATGCAACCGGTCGGCAAGCTCTCTACTCCTTGACAGACCGACTCTCCGTAATCTTCTCGGGAAGTAGAGGCACTGATGAGCTTTCTTAATAATTGCATCTGTGTTCTCGGACCAGGAAAGATCTTCACAGATGTGCACGCCCAGGAATTTGAAGCTCTTGACCCTTTCAACCATCGACCCGTTGATATAAACAGAACTGTGGGTCCCCATCCTACTCCTTCCAAAATCCACAATCAGTTCCTTGGTTTTGCTGGTGTTGAGGGCCAGGTTGTTGTGCTGGCACCATATGGACAGTCGCTCGATCTCTCTTCTATACTCTGACTCATCCCCATCAGTGATACGTCCCACAACAGTGGTGTCGTCAGCGAACTTGATGATGGAGTTCGCGCTATGACCGGCTACGCAGTTATGAGTATAGAGTGAGTACAGCAGGGGGCTGAGCACGCAGCCTTGAGGTGCTCCCGTGCTGATTGTTATCGAGTCTGACGCATTTCCACCAATACGAACAGACTGTGGTCTGTGAATGAGGAAGTCGAGGATCCAATTGCAGAGGGATGCGCAGAGACCCAGTTCTGCGAGTTTGGTAACCAGCTTGTAGGGGATGATTGTGTTAAATGCCGAGCTGTAGTCAATGAATAACAGCCTGACATATGAGTTTTTGTTGTCCAAGTGGTCCAGAGCGGAGTGGAGGGCCAGCGAGATCGCGTCCACCGTTGATCTGTTGTGGCGGTAAGCGAACTGCAGTGCGTCCAGGTTTTTGTCGAGGTAGGAGTTGATTTGCGCCATGAACAACCTCCCGAAGCACTTCATCACCACATGCGTTAGTGCCACAGGTCAATAATCATTGAGGCACGTCACCTTGCTCTTCTTGGACACCGGTATTATTGATGCCCTTTTGAGGCAGGTGGGAACCTCAGACCTCAGAAGTGACAGGTTGAAAATGTCCGTAAAATCTCCAGCCAGTTGGTCCGCACAGGTTTTTAGAACACGACCAGGTATGCCATCAGGTCCAGACGCTTTTCGAGGGTTCACCCGTCTGAAGGATTTCCTGACGTCGGCCTCAGGTAGGAGACCAAAACTGCACACAATACTCCAGGTGTGGTCTCGCCAGGGACCATGATCATACCGCTGGGGCGCAAGCTACCCAAGCAAAAGAGAGGCCCAGGAGCGGTTGCAGTGGGAGGAGTGACGTCCGAGCTGTAAGTTAAAAACTCGATCGCGGGGCTTGTTTCCACAGAGGCCCAGGAGCGGTTGCAGTGGGAGGAGCGACGTCCGAGCTGTAAGTTAAAAACTCGATCATGGGGCTTGTTTCCACAGAGGCCCAGGAGCGGTTGCAGTGGGAGTAGTACCCAAATCCGTAACGTTCCATTCACAGCTCGCAGTTCAAGACAAGTGGGCTTGAGGAAGCCGCTGATTGGTGGAAGAGGACTCGAGGGAGCAGCTGATTGGCAGTCAGATCCCTGCTGATTTCTTTCATCTAAAATCCTTGCATTGTATTGTACATTGTATTGTATTGTATCCAGGGCAAGGGGGAGGATGAGTGCCAGGGCAGTTTACTGTTGTGGATGTTGTGGATAGCTCTCCAGACGTCCACATCTGCCTCCGGTACAAAGACCGGCCCTGTTGCTCAGAAGGGTAAGGAAAAGAAGAGGAGGGCAGCAGTAATAGGGGACTCTATAGTTAGGGGGTCAGATAGGCGATTCTGTGGACGCAGTCAGGAGACCCGGATGGTAGTTTGCCTCCCTGGTGCCAGGGTCCGGGATGTGACTGAACGTGTCCAAGATATCTTGAAATGGGAGGGAGAGGAGCCAGAGGTCGTGGTACATATAGGTGCCAATGACATAGGTAGAAAAAGAGACAAGGTCCTGAAAGGAGAATTTAGGGAGTTAGGAAGAGTGTTAAGGAGAAGGACCGCAAAGGTAACAATCTCAGGATTACTGCCTGTGCCACGCGACAGTGAGAGTAAGAATGGAGCAAGGTGGAGGATAAAAGCGTGGCTAAAGGACTGGTGCAGAGCGCAGAGATTCAAGTTTCTGGATCATTGGGACCTCTTTTGGGGAAGGTGTGACCTGCACAAAAAGGACGGGTTGCACTTGAACACGAGGGGAACCAATATCCTGGTGGGGAGATTTGCAAAGGCTACTGGGGAGACTTTAAACTAGATCGGTTGGGGGGAGGGACTCAAATAAAGAAGGCAAGTAGTCCGTTTGTGAGGCAGGAGGCAGAGAAGAGAAGCAGTCAGACGCAACACGTAGGGAGGAAAGAAGAAAACAATAACAAACGGAAAATAAGAAGTGGAGGGTTTCTTAAAGGTGTGAGCAGAGAGACAGAGGAGTGTAAAATGAGGATACGAGCAATAGTAGCGAGGTGAAAAGTGGCAGGAAAACAAACCCAGGGCAAAAATCTAAAAGGGCCACTTTTCAACATAATTGTAAAAGGGCCAAGAGTGTTGTAAAAACAAGCCTGAAGGCTTTGTGTCTCAATGCGAGGAGCATTCGTAAGAAGGTGGAAGAGTTGAATGTGCAGATAGCTATTAATAATTATGATATAGTTGGGATCACGGAGACATGGTTCCAGGGTGACCAAGGCTGAGAGCTGAACATCCAGGGATATTCAATATTCAGTAAGGATAGACAGAGAGGAAAAGGAGGTGGGGTAGCGTTGCTGGTTAGAGAGGAGATTAACGCAATAGAAAGGAATGACATTAGCTTGGAGGATGTGGAATCGATATGGGTGGAGCTGCAAAACACTAAAGGGCAGAAAACGCTAGTGGGTGTTGTGTACAGGCCACCTAACAGTAGTAGTGGAGTTGGGGATGGCATAAAACAGGAAATTAGAAATGCGTGCAACGAAGGTAAAACCGTTATAATGGGTGACTTCAATCTACATATAGATTGGGTGAATCAAATTGGCAGGGGTGCTGAGGAAGAGGATTTCTTGGAATGAATGCGGGATAGTTTTCCAAACCAACATGTGGAGGAACTAATAAGAGAGCAGGCTATTCTAGACTGGATATTGAGTAATGAGGAAGGGTTAGTTAGCAGCCTTGTTGTACGTGGCCCCATGGGCAAGAGTGACCATAATATGGTTGAGTTTTTCATTAGGATGGAGAGTGACATTGTTAATTCAGAAACACGGGTCCTGAACTTAAAGAAAGGTAACTTTGAGGGTATGAGACGTGAATTGGCCAAGATGGACTGGCAATTGATTCTTGAAGGGTTGACGGTGGATATGCAATGGAAGGCATTTAAAGACTGCATGGATGAACTACAACAATTGTTCATCCCAGTATGGCAAAAGAATAAATCAGGGAAGGTGGCGCATCCATGGATAACGAGGGAAATCAGGGATAGTATCAAAGAAAAAGATAAAGCGTACAAATTAGCCAGAAAAAGCAGCCTACCAGGGGACTGGGAGAAATTCAGAGACCAACAGAGGAGGACAAAGGGCTTAATTAGGAAGGGGAAAATGGAGTATGAAAGAAAACTGGCAGGAAACATAAAAACTGACTGCAAAAGTTTTTATCGATATGTGAAGCGCAAAAGATTAGTTAAAACAAATGTAGGTCCCTTGCAGTCAGAAACGGGTGAATTGATCATGGGGAACAAGGACATGGCAGACCAATTGAATAACTACTTTGGTTCTGTCTTCACTAAGGAAGACATAAATAATTTGCCGGAAATAGCAGGGGATCGTGGGTCAAATGAGATGGAGGAAATGAGTGAAATCCGGGTTAGCCGGAAAGTGGTGTTAGGTAAATTGAATAGATTAAAGGCCGATAAATCCCCAGGGCTGCATCCCAGGGTACTTAAGGAAGTAGCCCCAGAAATAGCAGATGCCTTAATGATAATTTTTCAAAACTCTTTAGATTCTGGAGTAGTTCCTGAGGATTGGAGGGTAGCTAATGTAACCCCACTTTTTAAAAATGGAGGGAGAGAGAAAACGGGGAATTACAGACCAGTTAGTCTAACATCGGTAGTGGGGAAACTGCTAGAGTCAATTATTAAAGATGGGATAGCAGCGCATTTGGAAAGTGGTGAAATCATTGGACAAAGTCAGCATGGATTTACGAAGGATAAATCATGTCTGACGAATCTTATTGAATTTTTTGAGAATGTAACTAGTAGAGTGGATAAGGGAGAAGTAGTGGATGCGTTGTATCTGGACTTTCAGAAGGCTTTCGACAAGGTCCCACACAAGAGATTGGTATACAAACTTAAAGCACACGGTATTGGTGGTTCAGTATTGATGTGGATAAAGAACTGGCTGGCAGACAGGAAGCAAAGAGTAGGAGTGAACGGGTCCTTTTCAGGATGGCAGACAGTGACTAGTGGGGTGCCGCAAGGCTCAGTGCTGGGACCCCAGCTATTTACAATATACATTAATGATTTGGACGAGGGAATTAAATGCAACATCTCGAAGTTTGCGGATGACTCGAAGCTGGGGGGCAGTGTTAGCTGTGAGGAGGATGCTAGGAGGCTGCAGGATGACTTGGACAGACTGGCTGAGTGGGCAAATGCATGGCAGATGCAGTATAATGTGGATAAATGTGAGGTTATCCACTTTGGTGGCAAAAACAGGAAGGTAGACTATTATTTGAATGGTGACCGATTAGGAAAAGGGGAGATGCAGCAAGACCTGGGTGTCATGGTACACCAGTCATTGAAAGTAGGCATACAGGTGCAGCAGGCTGTGAAGAAAGCGAATGGTATGTTGGCATTCATAGCAAAAGGATTTGAGTACAAGAGCAGGGAGGTTCTACTGCAGTTGTACAGGGTCTTGGTGAGGCCACACCTGGAGTATTGCATACAGTTTTGGTCTCCTAATCTGAGGAAAGACATTCTTGCCATAGAGGGAGTACAGAGAAGGTTCACCAGACTGTTTCCTGGGAAGGCACGACTTCCATATGAAGAAAGACTGGATAGACTCGGCTTGTACTCACTGGAATTTAGAAGATAACCATATAACCATATAACAATTACAGCACGGAAACAGGCCCTCTCGGCCCTTCCAGTCCGTGCCGACCGATATACAGGAGTCCACACCTGGAACACTAATACAGCATATGAGGTTGGAGGAGGTGCTAGTGAACCTCTACTTCACCTGAAAAGACTGTCGTGGTCCTTGTTCGGAGTCGAGGGGGGAGGCATTGGCAGAGGTGTTGCATCTCTTGCAGTTGATGGGGAAAGTACCTGGGGAGGGGGTGGTTTAGGTGGGAAGGGACGAGTTGACCAGGGAGTTGCGGAGGGAACGGTCTCAGCGGAAAGGGGTGGAGATGTAAAGATGTGGCTAGTGGCGGGATACCGTTGGGCATGCTGAAAATGTTGGAGGATTATGTGCTGAACACTTTAACTCCTCCTCCCATTCCTACACTGACCTTTCTGGTCTGTGCCTCCTCCATTGTCAGAGTGAGGCCCAGCGCAAATTGGAGGAACAGCACCTCATATTATGCTTGGGTAGCTTGCACCCCAGCGGTATGATCATGGGTCCTGGCGAGACCACACCTGGAGTATTGTGTGCAGTTTTGGTCTCCTAATTAGTGGAAGGACATTCTTGCTATTGAGGGAGTGCAGCGTAGGTTCACGAGGTTATTTCCCGGGATGTCATATGTTGAAAGAATGGAACGACTGTGCTTGTATTCACTTGAATTTAGAAGGGTGAGAGGATATCTTATTGAAACATTTTAAATATGGCTGATGAGGTTGAAGGTGAGGACAGGGGGGACTGGCACTGTTACGAATGGGGGAGGGAGAGCAAGAACGGAGCTGCGGGATATCGAGGAGACGCATGTGAGCGCATCATCTATAATGGAAGTGGGGAACCCCCGTTCCCTAAAAATTGAGGACATATCCGATGACTTGGTAATGAACACCTCATCTTGGGTGCAGATGTGGCATAGACGGAAGAATTGGGAGTAGGGATAGAGTCTTTACAGAAAGCAGTGTGGGAAGAAGTGTAGTGTAGATAGCCATGGGAGTCGGTATGTTTATAATAGATGTGAGTTGATAGTTTGTCTCCGGTGATGGAGACAAAGCGATCAAGAAACGGTAGAGAGATGTCGGAGATGGTCCAAGTGAATCTGAGTGCAGGATGGAAATTAGTAGTAAAGTTAATGAAGTCAGTGAGTTTTGCATGGGTGCAGGAGTCAGCACCAATGCAATCGTCAATGTAGCAGAGGTAGAGTTTGGTGTTAGGGCCAGTGTATGCCTGGAATAGTGATTGTTCATTGTACCCGACAGAGGCAGGCATAGCTGGGGCCCAGGCCAATTCCCATAGTTACGCCTTGGATTTGCAGGAAATTAGAGTAAGGAGGAGTTGTTAAGGGTAAGGACCAGTTCTGCTAGGCAGAGGAGAGTGTTAGTAATATAATGTTAGTAAATAAAGGAGGTGCCGGGAAGGCCATGCTCACTTTGCTGATAAAGCACTGGGCCCAGGTGACAATGCCGAGAAACATCTTGTGGGAAGAATGGAGAAAGTTGTAGAGCCTTGAGGATGGAATCTATCAAATATTGGGTGACTGAAATTTGTATCATTGTTAAAAACTGGCTAACTACAGATCAGAGGATTTTAAACGTTGCTGGGAAACGTTCCAATGCTTTGGGGAAATATACAGTGCCCCCCATAATGTTTGAGACAAAGACCTATCATTTATTTATTTGCCTCTACTTCGCAATTTGAAATTTGTATTAAAAAAAATCACATGTGGTTAAAGTGTCAGATTTCAATAAAGGCAATTTTTATTCATTTTGGTTTCACCATGTAGAAATTACAGTGGTGTTTATATATACCATTTCAGGGCTCCAAGTTTTGGACACAGCAATGTAATGAAAATGAAAGTAGTCATGTTTAGTATTTTGTTGCATATCCTTTGCATGCAATGACTGCTTGAAGTCTGCTATTCATGGGCATCATCAGTTGCTGGGTGTCTTCTCTGGTGATGCTCTGCCAGGCCTGTATTGTAGCCATCTTTAGCTTATGGTTGTTTTGGGGGCTAGTCCCCTTCAGTTTTCTCTTTAGCATATAAAAGGCATGCTCAATTGGGTTCAGATTGGGTGATTGACTTGGCCAATCAAGAAATGACAATCTTTTAGCTTTGAAAAACTCCTTTGTTGCTTTAGCAGTATGTTTGGGATCATTGTTTTACTAGAGAATGAACTGCTGGCCAATGTGTTTTGAGGCATTTGTTTGAACTTGAGCAGATAGGATGTGTGAAACCACTTCAGAATTCATTATGCTACTACCATCAGCAGTTGTATCATCAATGAAGATATGTGAGCCAGTACCTTCAGCAGCCATACATGCCTAGGCCATAACACCCCCACCTCCTTGTTTCACAGATGATGAGGTATGCTTTGGATCTTGGGGAGTTCCTTCTCTCCTCCATACTTTGCTCTGTCCATCACTCTGATACAAGTTCATCTTCGTCTCATCTGTCCACAAGACCTTTGTCCGCTCTTTTAAGTACTTGGCAAACTGTAACCTGGCCATCCTATTTTTGCAGTTAACCAGCGGTTTGCATCTTGTAGTGTAGCCTCTGTATTTCTGTTCATGGTCTTCTGTGGACAGTGGTCATTGACAAATCCACACCTGAAGAGTATTTCTGGTCTGTCGGACAGGTGTTTAGGGATTTTTCTTTATTATAGAGAGAATTCTTCTGTCATCAGCTGTGGAGGTCTTCCTTGGCCTGCCAGACCCTTTGTAAATAGTAAGCTCACCAGTACTCTTTCTTCTTAATGATTTCCAAACAGTTGATTTTGGTATGCTGAAGGTTTAGCTGATGTCTCTTAACAGTTTTATTCTAGTTTCTCAGTCTCATAATGGCTTCTTTGACTTTCATTGGCACAACTTTGGTCCTCATGTTGATAAACAGCAATAAAAGTTTCCAAAGGCAATGGAAAGACTAGGTGCTGAGAGCTCTCTTATACCTGCATTAAGGAGGCAATTAAACACACCTGAGCTCTTACAAACACCTGTGAAGCCATGTGTCCCAAACATTATGGTGTCCTGAAACGGGGGCGACTATGTAAAAAAAACACAGCTGTCATTTCTACATGGTGAACCCAAAATGTATAAAAATGCCATTTGATAAAATCCGGCAATGTGCACTTTAACCAAATGTAATTTTTTTCTATTACAAATCTCAAATTGCGGCGTACAGAGGCAAATAAATAAATGATGGGTCTTTCTGCCAAACATTGTAGATTGATTAAAGAGTGGCAGTGTGGATTTGTTAGTGAAATTGTGTTTAACGATAACCTTGGTTTTGAGGGTCAATAAGAGAAATGCAGTTCATGAGGTGCATACAGGCTTTGAAAAGGCATTTCAACATTTGGCTTGGCTGTTGCTTTTAGTAATTGCTAATGACTGGAACTAGGATTTGAAGGGCACAACCTTCAAGTTTGCACGTGACACTAAACTTGGAAGTCTAGCAAACTGATACGTCAAAGCATAGATTCTTTAGTGATATGTGGGGAATGTAAAATATGCTTATTGCTGGTGGAAAAACTTGTAAAATCCAAGAATACCAAATGCTTTTCTTATAAATAGAGGCATGGAGTACAGGTGTAAGGAGATTATGAAAACTGTTTCATTGACGGGATTAGGTTATCAGTTGATCGAGGTTGCATCTTAAACATACTAATTGGATGGCACAAGAGCTGGCAATGGTATATTCAGCAGATTTAAATCATTTTTTATTTATTTCCTAGGTTTCAATGTAGAAACTGTGGAATACAAGAGCATCAGTTTTACTGTATGGGATGTGGGTGGACAGGACAAAATCCGTCCTCTTTGGCGCCACTACTTTCAGAACACACAAGGTGAGTACAAGTTGCGGGCTGTTTTTTATTATTTATAAAATACCTTTTCTCACAGGCTTTTCCTTTGAAATTTTTTTTTATCTATGTGGGAGAATGTGGGCTTTGCACATTTCTAAGGCAGATCCAGGATGACTTGCCTCCAATTCTGGTTCTGAGGTGACTGCATTGGGTGGCAGAGCTGGATGAGCCGTTGCCTCACATCTCCACAGACCCCAATTTGATCTTGACTTTGTGTCCCGACTGTGTGGAATTTGCATGTTCTCCCTGTGAATGTGTGGGATTCCTCTAAGTGCTCTGGTTTCCTCCTACATACCGAAGACGTTCAAGTTTGTGGGCTACTAGGATGATACTTTGGGCTCTGTAAATTGCCCCAAGTGTGTAAGGAGTGAATGGGAAAGTGGGGTAACATAGAACTAGTGTGGACAGGTGAGCAGTGGTTGGTGTAGACTCGGCGGGCTGAAAGGCCTGTTTCATCAAATTTTGTTGCATCAAAGAAAGTAATGGTGCGTGAGCCACATGGAGAGATATTTAGGTGCTCCTTCTGCCACTTGCACTGTTTCCATATAGAGTCATAGAGTGATACAGTGTGGAAACAGGCCCAACTTGCCCACATCGGCTAACATGTCCCAGCTATTCTAGTCCCACCTGCCTGCACTTGGCCCATATCCCTCCAAACCTGTCCTATCCATATGCTCCCAAAGTGTGGGCTTGATATTAATGTCATAGTCGTACAGCACAGAAACAGGCCCCTCGGCCCAATTTGTCAATGCCGAAGTAAATGCCCAATCTAAATTAGACCCATTTTCCTGCATTTTGTCCATATCCCTCTAAAATCCTTTCTATCCATGTATTTGTCCAAGTGTCTTTTAAATGCTGCTATAGAACCTGCCTCAACGACCTCCTTTGCCGAAGGGCCTGTTTCTGCGCTGTATCTCTAAAGTAAACTAAAACTGAGGTGGTAAATACATCGGGCAACAAGACACCCGCATTTGACATCAGTGTACATAGAGATAGAGTCGCTCCATTCTTTCATCATATGATAGTCCCCCCATCCCGGGAATTAACCTCGTGAACCTACGCTGCACTCCCTCAATAGCAAGAATGTCCTTCCTCAAATTAGGAGACCAAAACTGCACACAATACTCCAGGTGTGATCTCGCCAGGGCCCATGTTCATACTGCTGGGGAGCAAGCTACTCAAGCGAAATATGGGGTGCTATTCCTCCAATTTGCGCTGAGCCTCACTGACAATGGAGGAGGCGCAGGACAGAAAGGTCAGTGTAGGAATGGGAGGAGTTAAAGTGTTCAGCACATAATCCTCCAACACTTTCGCCACCTCCAACAGGATCCCACTACTAACCACATCTTCCCATCTCCATCCCTTTCCGCTTTCCGCAGAGACTGTTCCCTCCATAGCTCCCTGGTCAACTCGCCCCCCAAACCACCCCCTGCCAGGTACTTTCCCCTGCAACTGCAGGAGATGCAACACCTGTCCCTATACCTCCCCCATCGTCTCCGTCCATGGACCCCGACAGTCCTTTCAGGTGAGGCAGAGGTTCACTAGCACCTTCTCCAACCTCATCTGCTGCGTCCGCTGTTCCAGGTGTGGACTCTTGTATATCGGCGAGACCAAGCGCAGGCTCAGCATTCGTTTTGCTGAACACCTCCGCTCGGTCCGCCTAAACCTACCTGATGTCCCGGTTGCTAAACACTTTAGTTCCCTCTCCCAATCAGTCTGAAGAAGGGTATTGGTCCGATACGTCACCCATTCCTTCTCTCCAGAGATGCTGCTGTCCCGCTGAGTTACTCCTGCATTTTGTGTCAACGCTAGAGATTGCATTTGTCTGGTTAGGATTATGGCTCGCATGCTACTGTGAAGTGAACAAAAAATGGCAGAGTGGTGAGTCTGGGCAGTCAAAGTTGAGGATAGTCCCATTGTCTTCCTAGTTGACAAAATTATCCTCCAAGGCATTCCATTGTCAAGGTCAGACATCAATAAGTCAAATAAACCTGGCATGTGTCTGGAACAGATGATAGACACAAAACGCTGGTCAGTGGGTCCGACAGCATATCTGGGGGAAAAAAGCAGGTGCCATTTTGGGTCGAGACCCTTCTTCAGATCCGAAATGCCTCCCATTCAAGCTTTTTGTGTCCATCTTCAGTGTAAACCAGCATCTGCAGTTTCTCCCACATAAGTGTCTGGAACCTTCAGCTTTCATCCACTGGTTTTAGAAAAAATCCATTGTGCTCCAGAATCAAACCCAAATTAATCATTCTGTTTTAAGTTCAATTTTGGATGTAATCTTATACTGAACAATTGACTGAAACCTGAAGATACCAGCCTGGATATGCTCACAAGCTGCTTCCTTGTGTTTTCAAGATTGCTTTTGGTGCTTACCATGTGTCAATAATGGATATTGATGTTCAGGAATCATTGATCCAGCTTATTGAAAAGTAAACAACGGGAAACTTTGGGCTTAGTTTATTGTCACATGTACCGAGGTACAGGGAAATACAGGCAAATGGGATTGACTAGCTTGGACGATGCATCTTGTCAGCATGGACAAATTGGGCCAAAGTGCCTGTTTCCAGGCTGTGTGACTCAATGACTAACAGACCGAGTTCAGTTTTGAAATGGGTACCAATGTCTCCCTGCACTGCATGCTGACTATTAACAATCTATTGATCTATCAATCTGTCTCGGTCAAGCCCAACTGTAGCCATCATCAAACAGGGCGTTCTTGAATCCCTCTCCCACCATTCACAGGGTTCTGATATCCACCCGTTTCCCTCTTTAAAACAATTCCCTGGTGTTTCGTAATGAATACTAGTTTCTTCATAGAACAACCTACCTGTTGGGATTGTACGTGCCTCATGAAAAGACCAGTGAATTCAAGCTGCAAAGCTACATTTTAGCTGAGATTTTCCTGTCATTGTTTAAATGGCCAATGATATCATGGTATTGAACAGTGATTTGGACAGATCTCATAACAACTCTGTACAGGGGGTTAATACTATGACAGATGTAAAAGTTTGTATTCTTGTCACATCCTCTTGTTGCTGGGTTCCAGGTTTGATTTTTGTGGTTGACAGTAATGACAGGGAGAGAGTGAATGAAGCAAAGGAGGAATTGATGAGAATGCTCGCTGAGGATGAGCTCCGAGACGCTGTGTTGCTACTTTTCGCAAACAAACAGGTGAGCAAATAGCAGTAAGTAGGAAAATTAATGGCATTGTCACAACCCTTAACCTAATGGGCAGCATTTGTGAACAAAGATACTGTTAGTGTGCAGGGATCGCTCGTTGGCGCGGACTCTGGGCCGAAGGCCCAGTTTCCACACTGTATCCCTAAACTAAACTAAAAAGAGCTACCATCCAGTTTAATTTGGATATTGTAGAAACATTGCGGATATCCCAAATCTAAACTGAATTGTAAACTTATTCCATTATTGAGTGTGAACGGTCCCAACCCGAAACGTCACACATCCTTTCCTCCGGAAAAGCAGCCTAACCCGCTAAGTTACTCCAGCACTTTGTGTGTACCTTTGGAATAAACCTACATCTGCAATTCTCTCTATCTAACTATTGTGGCATGTTTTTAGAACATAAAACAGCACAGCACGGGGCAAGCCCTTCAACCTACAATGTTCGTGCTAAACAGGATGCCACGATATCCGAATCTCCTCTCCCTGCATGTAATGCATATCCCTCCATTCCCTGCATAGCTCTGTGCCTATCTAAAGGCCTCTTAAATGCCACTATCATATCTGCCTTAAAGTCTTAACCCCTTATCTGCCTGCACATAATCTATATCCATGTGCCTATCTAGTAGTCTCTTAAATACCACTGCTGTAGAAAGCATTTTATTGGGATGCATCAGACCATGGTTTTCCATCCAAGACCGCAAGAAATTGCCGTGAATTGTGGACGCAGCCCAGACCATCACACCAACCAACCTCCCTTCCATTGACTCCATTTATACCTCGCACTTCTTCAGCAAGGCCAGCAGCATAATCAAGGACCTGTCGCACACCGGCCACTCCCTCTTCTCCCCTACCCGTCGGGCAAACGGTACAGAAGTGTGAAAATGCACACCACCTGATTCAGGGACAGTTTCTTCCCAGCTGTTATCAGGCAACTGAACCATCCTACCACAGCCAGAGAGCAGTCCTGAACTACTATCTACCTCATTGGTGACCCTCGGACTATCTTTGATCAGACTTCACTGGCTTTATCTTGCACTATTTACTCGCGTTAATCCCTTTATTGTGTATCTATACACTGTGCATGGCTCGATTGTAATTATTATTGTCTTTCCGCTGGTTGATTAGCACACGACAAAAGCTTTTCACTGTACCCCGAAACACAACAATAAACTAAACTAAATCAAACTCTCGTATCTGCCTTTACCACCACCCCCCCCCCAAAAAAAACATTCCCTCCATGTCTCCTTTAATCTTTGCCTCTCTCACCTGAAAGCTGTCCTCTAGTCTTTACTTTTCCCATTCATAAATCCATATTGATTCTCCCAAATGTTAATTTATGTTTTTCCTTGAATTCTTGTTTCTTTCCTACTATCATAGAAGAGAGGTGCAGGAGTGGGCCATTTGAGCCAGCACCGCAATTCAATATGATCATGGCTGATCATCCAAAATCATTACCATGATCCTGCTTTTTCCATCATATCCAATGATTCCCAGAGCTAAATCTAACTCTCTTGAAAGCATCCAGTAAATTGGCGTCCGCTGCCTTCTGTGACAGAAAATTCCACAGATTCACAACTCTGGATGAAAATGTTTTTCCTCATCTCAGTCCTAATTGACCTGATTCCTTATTCCTAAACTGTGACCCCTGGTTCTGGACTCCCCCAACATTGGGAATCATGGCTGATCGTCCCCAATCAATAACTCGTGACTGCCTTCTTCCCATATCCCTTGATTCCAGTAGCCCCTAGAGCTCTATCTAACTCTCTCTTAAATCCATCCAGTGACTTGGCCTCCATTGCCCTCTGTGGCAGGGAATTCCACAAATTCACAACTCTTTGGGTGAAAAAGTTTTTTCTCACCTAAGTCTTAAATGGCTTCCCCTTTATTCTAAGACTGTGGCCTCTGGTTCTAGACTCGCCCAACATTGGGAACATTTTTCCTGCACCTAGCTTGTCCAGTCCTTTTATAATTTTATATATACTACCCCTTATTTTATATATACTACCCCTACCACCAAGCACGACACCTGGAGGCTGCAGAGAATCGTCCGATCAGCAGGGAATATTATTGGCTACAACCTTCCCTCCATTGATGAACTGTACACTGCAAGGGCCAGGAAACGAACGGGCAAGGTCATCTCTGACCCCTCTCACCCTGGCCACAAACTTTTTGAATCACTTCCCTCTGGAATGCGATTCTGGATTGTCAAAGCTGCCACAGCCAGACATAAAAACAGTTTTTATCCACGAGTAGTTGTTCTACTAAACAGCCAAAATCTGTAGCCTCCCTTTGATCTGGTATTGTGTTGGTTCACATGCTTGATCAATGGTGTTTTATCATTAATGTTTTATTATTATGAATGTTTAGTGTTTTCTGAGTCATTCGTAACTCACTGTATGTCATGTTGTTACTTGTGGGCGGAGCACCTAGGCAAATTACTTGTATGTGAATACTTAGCAAATAAACTTATATGTTTCTATAAGATTCCCCCTCGTCCTTCTAAACTCCAGTGAATACAAACCTAGTCTTTTCAATCTTTCCTCATATGACAGTCCCGCCATCCCAGGGATCAATCTCGTGAACCTACGCTGCACTGCCTCAATCACAAGGATGTCCTTCCTCAAATTAGGAGACCAAAACTGTACACAATACTCCAGATGTGGTCTCACCAGAGCCCTATACAATTGCAGAAGAACCTCTTTACTCCTATACTGAAATCCTCTTGTTATGAAGGCCAACATCCCATTAGCTTTCTTCACTGCCTGCTGTACCTGCAAACCAACTTTCAGTGACTGGTGTAGAAGGACACCCAGGTCTCGCTGCATCTCCCCCTTACCTAACCTAACCCCATTGAGATAATGGGGTTATCTCAAAGTTATCACTTTGTTTTTGCTGCCAAAGTGGATAACCTCACATTTATCTATATTATACTGCATCTTCCACGCATCTGCCCACTCACTCAACCTGTCCAGGTCACCCTGCAACCTCCTAACATCGTCACAGTTCACACTGCCACCCAGCTTTGTCATCCTCAAACTTGCTAGTGTTGCTCCTAATCCCCTCTTCCAAATCATTAATATATATGGTAAACAATTGCGACCCCAACACCGAGTCTTGCGGCACTCCACTCGCCACTGCCTGCCATTCTGAAAAGGACCCGTTCACTCCTACTCTTTGCTTCCTGTCTGCCAACCAATTTTCTATCCATGTCATCACCATGTGCTCTAATTTTAGTCACCAGTCTCCCATGCGGGACCTTATCAAAGACTTTCTGAAAGTCTAGATACATACACTACATCCACTGGTACCCCTTCATCCATTTTACTTGTCACATCCTCAAAAAATACCAGACGATTAGTCAATCTTCTCTCATTTTAGTCCCCTCTCAGCCTTCTAAATTCCAGCGAATACAAGCCCAGTGGACTAATTCTTTCATCATACGATAGTACCACCATCCCGGGAATGAACCTGGTGAACCTATGCTTCACTCCCTCAATAGCAATAATGTCCTTCCTCAAATTAGGAGACCAAAATTGCACACAATATTCCAGGTGCGGTTTCACCAGGGCCCTGTACAACTGTTGTAGGACCTCCTTGCTCCTAATCTCCTAGTCTCGCAACGAGGGCCAACATGCCATTGGCTTTCTTCACTGCCTGCCGTACCTGCATGCTTGCTTTCAGTGACTGATGTACAAGCACACCCAGGTCTTGTTGCACCTCCCCTTCTCCTAATCAGCCACCATTCAGATAATAATCTTCCTTCCTGTTCCTACCACCAAAGTGGATAACCTCACATTTATCCACATTATACTGCATCTGCCATGCTTCTGCCCACTCACCAAACCTATCCAAGTCACCCTGCATCCTCATAGCATCTTCCTCGCACCTCACACTGTCACCCAGCATTGTGTCATCCGCAACTTAGAGATGTTACATTTAATCACCTTGTCTAAATCGTTAATATATATTGTAATAACATTGTGCCCTCCATAATGTTTGGGGCAAAGACCCGTCATTTATTTATTTGCCTCTGTACTCCAGAATTTGATACTTGTGATAGAAAAAATCACACGTTTTTAAAGTGCACATTGTCAGGTTTTAATAAAGGCCATTTTTATACATTTTGGTTTTACCATGTAGAAATTACAGCAGTGTCCATAGTCCCACCATTTCAGGGCTCCATAATGTTTGGGACACAGCAATGTCATGTAAATGAAAGTAGTCATGTTTAGTATTTTGTTGCATATCCTTTGCATGCAATGTCTGCTCGAAGTCAGTGATTCATGGACATCACCAGTTGCTGGATGTCTTCTCTGGTGATGCTCTGCCAGGCCTGTATTGCAGCCATCTTTAGCTTATGCTTGTTGTGGGGGCTGGTCCCCTTCAGTTTTCTCTTTAGCATATAAGTCATGCTCAATTGGATTCGGATCGGGTGATTGACTTGGCCACTCAAGAATTTGCCTTTTTTGTTTGCTTAAAAAAAACCTCCTTTGTTGCTTTAGCAGTATGTTTGCGATCATTGTCTTACTGTAGAATGAACCAACGGCCAATGTGTTTTGAGGCATTTGTTTGAACTTGAGCAGATAGGTGTCTATACACTTCAGAATTCATTATGCTACTACCATCAGTAGTTGTATCATCAATGAAGATAAGTGGGCCAGTACCTTCAGCAGCCATACATGCCCAGGCCATAACACCCCCACCACCGTGTTTCACAGATGAGGTGGTTTCCTTTGGATCTTGGGCAGTTCCTTCTCTTCTCCATACTTTGCTCTTGCCATCACTCTGATATGTTAATCTTCGTCTCATCTGTCCACCAGACCTTTTTTCCAGGACTGTTGTCCTTTTAAGTGCTTCTTGGTAAACTGTAACCTGGCCGTCCTATTTTTCTGCTAACCAGTGGTTTGCATCCTGCAGTGTAGCCTCTGTATTTCTGTTCATGACGTCTTCTGCAGGCAGTGGTCATTGACAAATCCACACCTGACTCCTGCAGGGGGTTTCTGATCTGTCGGACAGGTGTTTGGGGATTTTTCTTTATTTTAGAGATAAGTTTTCTGTCATCGGCTGTGGAGGTCTTCCTTGGCCTGCCAGTCCCTTTGCAATTAGTAAGCTCACCAGTGCTCGCTTTCTTCTTAATGATGTTCCAAACAGTTGATTTTGGTAAGCCTTTCTATTTTCTCAGTATC
This sequence comes from Okamejei kenojei, assembly GCA_035221665.1. Taxonomy (NCBI): domain Eukaryota; kingdom Metazoa; phylum Chordata; class Chondrichthyes; order Rajiformes; family Rajidae; genus Okamejei; species Okamejei kenojei. The sequence continues at coordinate 135,325,665 of CM069134.1, read as the reverse complement.
ATAATAGCTACTTTGACTTTCATTGGCATAACTTTGGTCCTCATGTTGATTAACAGCAATAAAAGTTTCCAAAGATGATGGAAAGACTGGAGGAAGACTGGTTTTGCTGATGTTGAGAGCCAGGTTATTGTGCTGGCACCATTTGGTCAATCGGTCGATCTCACTTCTATACTCTGACTCATCTCCATCAGTGATACGTCCCACAACAGTCGTCGGCGAACTTGATGATAGAGTTCGCGCTATGACCGGCTACGCAGTCAAGAGTATAGAGTGAGTACAGCAGGGGGCTGAGCACGCAGCCTTTAGGTGCACCCGTGCTGATTGTTATCGAGGCTGACATATTTCCACCAATACGAACAGACTGTGGTCTGTGAATGAGGAAGTGGAGGATCCAATTGCAGAGAGATGCTCAGAGACCCAGTTCTGAGAGCTTCTCAAAGCACTTAATCACCACAGACGTTAGTGCCACAGGTCGATAGTCATTGAGGCATGTCACCTTACTCTTCTTGGGCACCGATATTATTGATGCCCTTTTAAAGCAGGTGGGAACCTCAGACCTCACAAGTGAGAGGTTGGAAATGCCCATAAAAACTCCAGCCAGTTGGCCTGCACAGGTTTTTTACAACACGACCGGGTATATCATCAGGTCCAGGCGCTTTCCGAGGGTTCATCCCTCTGAAGGATTTCCTGACGTCGACCTCTGTGACTGTGACCGAAATACCATCACGGCGAATGGGGGCTCGGGAAGGCACATGCCAGGTTCTGTCTATCAAAGCGTGCGTAAAATGCATTGAGCTCGTCAGGGAGTGATGCTTCGCTGTCATTTGAGCTGCCTCCTGATTTTGCCTTGTAGGAGGTGATTGCATTCAGTCCCCGCCACAGCTGCCGAACATCTGTCTCATCCTCCAGCTTGGAGCAGAAGGCCTTTTTGATGCCCTTACTAAGGTTGTATCGGGACTTCTTGTAGACCACTGTATCTTCAGACAGGAATGTCCTTGTGTATGGTCTTCAGAAGAGTGCGGATCTCATAGTTCATCCAAGGCTTCTGATTGGGAAACACTCGGAAGATTTTTGTTGGCATGCAGTCCTCCACACATTTCTTTATGAAGTCTGTAATGATTGTGGCGTATTCATTCAGATCTGTTGCCAATCCCCTGAACATTGCCCAGTCCACAGACTCCAAACAGTCCTGGAGTTGTTCCCCAGCCCCCCCCCCCCCCCCCCCCCGGACCAGCTCTGTACAGTCCTCACCTCTGGGGGTGCGCTCTTCAATTGCTGCCTGTAGGCAGGAAGAAGCAGCGCTGCAGTATGGTCGGATTTACTGAAGTGAGGGCGAGTGATAAAACGATAGGCATCTTTGATGGTCATGTAGCAGTGGACTAGGGTGTTTGGTCCTCTGGTGCTGCAGGAGACATGTTGGTGATTAGGGAGCGATTTCTTAAGGTTGGCTTTGTTGAAGTCCCCAGCTACAGTGGTAAATGCCTCGGGGTAAGCCATCTGGTGCTTGTTGACAACGCCGTGCAGCTCCTCCAGTGCCAGATGGACATCAGCCTGGGGAGGGATGTAGACCGTGGTCAGGATGATGGAGATGAATTCCCTTGGTAGGTAGAAGGGACGGTATTTCACTGCCAGATGTTCGAGGTGTGGAGAGCAGGAGTTGGACAGGACTGCCACGTCTGAGTACCACGCAGAGTTGACCATGGGGCAGACACCACCTCCACGTCAGCTCCAGCTCTGTTGCTCCTGCAAGGTCCTGCCTGTCGGCTCCAGAGGTCATCCCGGAGATTCCAGGTACAGTACCTGCGATCCTCCGTCGGGTCGGGTGTTTTCCAGCGAGCGAGGGAGCATTTACAGTTGGTGGCTCCCGCAGCTACGGGAGATCGCGATATCGCTAGTGCATTCAAGTGCACTAGCAGCTTGTCTGATACACCGATTTCTGCTGTTTTCCTGATCCAGGTGATTTGATTGAAGCTGTAAATAATCCTTTTCTGTTGGGCTGCTTTGCAAATGTCGCCACAGGCAGGCGCCATCTTCACTGCAACGTTGTTACAATTACAGACGCCTGTGAAGCCACGTGTCCCAAACATGCCCTGAAATGTGGGGAAACTATGTGTAAACACAGCTGTGATTTCTACCTGGTGAAACCAAAATGTATAAAAATGGCCTTTATTAAAATCTGACAATGTGCACTTTAACCACATGTGATTTTTTTCTATTACAAATCTCAAATTGTGGAGTACAGAGGCAAATAAATAAATGATGGGTCTTTGTCTTAGCATTTTGTAGGGCACTGTATGCAATCGTATAATATATAAATATGCTGGTTTCAGGCTAACTGATCTTGGGTTCCCATTTTCTTTCCCACCTTTCTTAATGACACGAGATGTGACATCGCCCCTCCCGCCTTAAAGCAACACCCTCTAATATTTTAAGATTATTTTTAGTGTAGCTTACTATTCATTGTCGGCATGGTGCTTCCATTTTGTAGTAATGTTAGCTGCTAATACACTACCGTCTCTAGCTTTCAAATATGTCACTTCGGTGGTGGTGAGAGCGTCAAATTGTGTGTGTGTTCTCTTCTCAGGATCTGCCTAATGCGATGAATGCCGCAGAGATCACTGACAAACTGGGCCTGCACGCCCTCCGCAATAGGACCTGGTACATCCAGGCAACGTGCGCAACCAGTGGTGATGGTCTATACGAAGGACTGGACTGGTTGTCCAATCAGCTCAAAGCTACCAAATAGTCCCTTTTTCTTTATTTCTTTCTTCCTTTCCTGCCCTCCACCCTTCCCCTTCTTTCTGCTTCATTTTTTCATTTGTGGTATTGGGTGCCAGGAACCTGCTTCATTACATCTGATCACTAGAACTATAAATAACACCGTACTGTGTGGGTGAGAAGTGCAGACTTGAAAGCAAACGTGGTTTCTTATTTAAAATGTGTATATATCGTCCCTTTTTGTAACGAGGCAGTTTCCTGCTACTCCTATGCAATATTTACTCGCCCGATTGTTCTTCGTTTTCCCTTGCAGTTTAAACTGACTTGTAAGAATTTAATGTTGGAAAGGGACAACTACAGCTTGGAATTGGGAGATGTATGCACTCCCAACATTACAATGCACAATGTCTCATCACAGATATGGTCTCCCAGCTCTGAAATGAGGCTTTCCTGCAGTTTGGGGCATGGCTTTTGATGGAGGGAGGGGAAAACTTAAATCAGACCTTTTTTTTATTTTTCTGCTTGTTTCCCTCATTGCCCAAAGCTGGGATTTCAGCAGTGAAGGATGATTGCTTGTGTTTTTTGGTTTTAAAACTGCCGACACAAAGATTTCCGAGCTCAGATTCTCTTGTACTCAATTACTCAAATCTCCCTTTCCCAAACACGGAGGCTGGAATTGAAATACAGAATAAAATAAAATTGAAACCCACTTTTTTTTTGCCTTTTTGAATAATTTAAAATCCAACTCTTAAATGGCATAAGTTAAAACTGATTTGAGTGATTAAATTATTTTACAGTGAAAAGCTGAAAGTTTCATCACCTAGGAACAACTGTTAAAATCATGGCTTTATATCATGAATTGCATTTGGGGAAAGAGCCAGACAGAAAGGGAAGAGATAATTGGTAATCATAGCAACAAGTCTTGAGTGGTTACCTGAAATGCCTATTATTTTGGTTTTGTTTGAATCCTGGTCTCATGTGCTGGTCAACTTTCTTCCTTGTAGTTCACCCCATATCAACACGGTAAACTGATCACAGCATGCAGGCACTGTTGGGTCAGATGAGAAAGGAGTATTTTTTTTTTCGGCTGTGTTAGCTAATCCCTCGGCTGATGTATAGCAGGTAGCAATGTCGATGAATGCACCTAAGCCCTTGCCCCCTCTTTGCTTTTCCCGATGTGTGAAACTACATGTATGAGTCATTCCATTTTTGTTGTTGTGCAGGATACTGTATGACCATCAGTTCCAAATTCCCTTTTTCTCCCACACCATTCTCCAAACATCCGATAATAGAATTACTGCACTCTGTCTGCCAGCGGAAGCTGAGGACGGGACAGTGAATACTTGGGTCTGAGCAGGATGAGTTATTGGTGTGAAGTTGATCCTTTCATTACACACACTACTAATCAAATGTTTTGTATACGTTTCAAATTTCATTTTGACAAAACAAGCACTGTAATTAAAGCTGTTAGAATAAAATCTAAGATTCCTGAACTTGATTCCTGCCCTTGTTGCAGTTTTTAATTCAATGCAGATGATGTGGGTAGACAATAAAATTTTCCACCTGTTCTTTGTAATGCCTTCCTTGTACTTCCTACAGCAATCTAGTATTTAAGTAGTACTGATATTCAAACACGAATCAGCACCTTTCATTGGACACAAGAAGATATGAGAGTGACATGGTTAATCCTACCAGATGCTGCTCCTAACAGGCCGTCGGTAATTTCCAGTAAACTAGTCAATTTGTTAGGGTGGTGCAGCTGCTGGAGCAGGTTCGAGACCTACCTCGGTGCAGCCTGTATGGCTACCACGTTATCACTGCAACTGCGTGGATTTCCTCTTGCATCCCAAAGAAGTGCAGGTTTATCGATTTATTGGACTCTGTAAGAGTGAGCCTAATGTGCAGGGAATGGGTGCGAGTGGTAACAGGTATTCGATGATCAGCGTAGACTTGGTGGGCTAAAAGGGCTTTTTTCAATGCTGTATCTTTCAATCAATCATCAAGTCCCTTTAAGCAATGAATCTGGACATGGATTATTTGAACAGCGTTTTATTTAATAAAACAAACATTTTTACATCTTGGGCCAAAGAATCTATGTAACTGTAATCCCTGCACTAAAGGCAGGAACAGTGGAACTGCTGCTAGTTCAAGGGATAGATTTCTTTTAACCTGTCGCTAGTCTCTTAGATTAAAAGGCGTTAACAAAATTCACATGGCTAAATTCTAAATTAATAGGTAGACATAGCTGTGAAATACATTTGCTTCAGTCCCTAGCTATTCAAGTTACTGATTCTCGGGAGATCATTCTGCCCATTTAAGCAACCCTTGCTGCTAAATCCAGCCCATGGATACAATGAGCATGGGGAGGTTCTACTGCTGTGGAATGAATATGTTATCTGCGCTGTTCATCTACTTCTTGCTCTGAATGGTGATGCTTTCTAGAAAATGGAGAAGGAAAATTGTTAGAAGGCAAAAAGTAACCAGTCCAAATAATGCCCCCCCCCCCACCCCCAACGCAGTCACAAAAAGAACGCACAAACACCATACAGCCAACATCCAAGGTCAGGATTGAACCCAAGTCTCTGGCGTACCACCACATCATTCACACTGAGCCTACATGGCTAAACCAGAATGGGAACTATGTCCTTGGACAACTGCCAGCTTGTCCTAAACACCATAAACAGAGGTGTTATGCTTATAAACTTGTGCTGCTTTGGTTAAATTTACAAAACTAAGTGGAAGTTCCAAAACAATTTGATTTTGTACAACTTTTGACTCTTGACTGAATCGGGCAGTTTCCATCAATTATAGGAAACTGGGTGGTGTGTAATTTAGAGCTACCGTGTGGAAGCGAGTCCGCGGCAAGCAATGATCACCCCGTACACAGACTATCCTACACACTAGGGACAATTTACAGAAGCCATCTTTGGAATGTGGGAGGAAACTGGAGCACCCAGAGAGTGGTCACAGAGAGAATGTACAAACTCTGTACAGACAGCACCCATAGTCAGGATCAAACCTGGGTCTCTGGCGCCTTGAGGCAGCAACTCTACCACTGTGTTGCCCCCAAGCTGGTCTTGGATTGTTATTTTAAAATCTGTGTCCAACAAAATTAATGGAATAGTTTAATTGTTTTTTAGCAATTTGCAGAAGATTTATTATTCACATTTTTTCAATGGGCGGCACAGAGGGTAGAGCCGCTTCCTCAGAGCACTACGTGACCCAGGTTCAATCCTGACCTCGGGTGCTGTCTTGAGGAGTTTGCACGTTCTCTGTGACCACATGGGTTTTCTCCCACATCCCAAAGATGTGCAGGTTTGTGTGTTAATTGACCTCTAATCTGCAGCTGGTGTGTAGGGAGTGAATGCAAATACGGGATTTAACAAACTAGTGTGAACGGGTGATTGATGATTGTATGGACCCAGTGGGCCTGTTTCCACGTTGTACCTGTAAACTCTTAAGACTGCTCTCATCATTCAGTTATTCATTCTTTGCCTTCTCTCGACTTTGTTACACCAAACACTGTGTACGATACGATAGAACCTTATTCATCCCCGGAGGGAAATTGGTCTGCTAGCTAGTTAGTTTACATACCATACTCCCAAGAATTACTTAAAACTCGTGCATGAATCCTACTTCACACTGTCCTTATCACCCATCTTTGTCAGTTTAGTGAAACTGGCATTTCGGCCCACCGAATCCGCTCCGACCAACGATCCCCATACATCGCCCTACACGCACTAAGGACAATTTAGCCAAAGCCAATTGACATACAAACCTGTACGCCTTTGCAGTGTGGGATGAAACCAGAGCAAATCTACGCAGGTCACTGGGAGAACATACAAACACTGTACCAACAGCACCCGTGGTCGGGGTCAAACCCAAGTCTGGCACCGTGAGGCAGTAACACAACTGCCACGCCACTGTGCCTCCCCAAATTCTGACAAGAATGTTATTGCATGTAGGTGTGCTCTGTTATCTGTGACATCCCCAGCCCAACAGATTTAGTCTATCTCATTTGCCTTAATTAAACATTAAAAGTCCTCTTTGATAATCTACAGTTATCCATTGAACATCTATTTCATCTTTTTATGGAATAATTATATTCCCATGCATCTTCTCAATAAGAGACACAGGGTGCAGAGAATGCTGGAATCTGGAGCAGATAAACTGCTGGAGCAATTTAGTGGATTAAACAGCAATGGTGAAGGCAAAGGAATCGTGGATGTTTCAGGTCATGACTGCACAAGGATACAGAGGGGTAATGGCTAGTATAAAGAGGAGAGAGAGAGAGGCAAAGTCTGGAGGAGATCTTCATTTTTTTTAGTTTAGAGATACAGCACGGAAACCGGCCCTTCGGACCATCGAGTCCGCACCGACTAACGATCCCCGCACATTAACGCTATCTTACGCCACTAGGGACAATTTACACATACACCAAGCCAATTAATGTATATCTTTGGAGTGTGGGAGGAAACCGAAGATCTCGGAGAAAACCACGCGTTCATGAGGAGAAGGTACAAACTCCGTACAGACAGCATCCGTAGTCGGGTCTCTGGTGCTGTAAGGCACCAACTCTACCGCTGTGCCGCCCTCTGGGAATCTGCGATCTGTGAGAATTTTGTTTTTCAAAGAGGATGATGGGTGCCTGGAACGCGCTGCCGGTGGTAGTGTGGAGCCAGGTTTTATAGGGGGGGTTTTAAAGGGCTTCACGGATATGCAGGGAACAGATCACATGTAGATCAGTTTAACAGCATCTTCTTCAGCACAGACATTGTGGGCCGAAGGACCTGTTCCTCTGCTCTACTGTTCTATCAGAGCGGTGAGGCAAGTCCAGCCTCTTACTTTATACTCGCTACCTTCCCTCTACACTCCTGACTAGTTAGACACAGCATGGAAACAGGCCCTTCGGCCCACCGAGTCCACATTGACCATCGATCACACTAGTTCTACGTTATCCCACACTCCCAGTCCACTACACACTAGGGGCTGATTAACCATCAAGCCCCCACATATGTGAAATGTGGGAGGAAACCAGTGCACCAGGATGAAACCCACGCCGTCACAGGTAGCACTTGCAAACTCCATACAGACAACACCCGAGGTCACTTCGGGAGACACGGTGGCGCAGCGGTAGAGTTGCTGCCTCACATCGCCAGAGACCCGAGTTTGATCCTGACTACGCGTGCTGTCTGTGTGGTGTCTGTACGTTCTTACGTTCTCTGTGACTGCATGGGTTTTCTCCGGGTGCTCCGGTTTCCTCCCACACTCCAAAGACAAAACAGGATTTTAGATTAATTGTCGGCTAATTGGCTTCTGCAATTGTAAGTTATCTGGTTTCCTCCCACACTCCAAATTGACCTCCATGAATTGTAAATGATCTTGTGTGTAGGATAGTGCTAACGTACGTGGCGATTGTCAGTCGGCGAGGCACGGTGGGCCAATGGGCCAGTTTCCGCACTGTATCTTTAAAGTAAGTCAGGGTCGAACCCGGGTCTCTGGCGCTGTGAGGCAGTGGCTCTAGCAGCTCAGTGGGTCTCTGTCCTGATGCAGGACTCGACCCATAATATCAACCATCAACCATCCCTTTGTTTCCAGATGTTGCAAATGTACAAAGCAAAGCCTGCCCCACTTCACCCAGTGGCTTCCCTGGTATTTACCTGTCTCGATGCTTCATCTTTGGACATGATTTTTCTTGGCTCTTGTGCTTCTTCTTCTTCTTCTTTTCCTTCTTTTCCCTTTTGTGTTTTTTCTCTTTCTTGTGTCGCTTATGGCCCACTGACCTAGAGTGTGAAAAAAAGATGGTGATAGTTTACACAACGGCAGCATGGTGGCGCAGCAGTAGAGTTGCTGCCTTACAGCATCAGAGACCCGGGTTCGATCCTGACTAAGGGTCTTGTCTGTACAGAGTTTGTACGGGGTGGAAGATTGCAACCTTCACGTGGTCAGCCCTGTTTCGACTAATGCAATCAACTCGACGTGCACAAACGGAAGATCAAATAGAACAAGTTGTCCAAAAACTTTAGGCTGTGCACGCCACACGAAAGAAGAAGAGTTTATACCTTCTCCCCATCACCTGCGTGGGTTTTCTCCAGGATCGCCGGTTTCCTCCCACACTCCAAAGGCGTACAGATTTGTAGGTTAATTGGCTTTGGTAAATTTGTATGTAGGATAGTGCTCTTGCATGGGGATCTCTGGAGAACATGGATAGGTGACGTTTCAGGTCAGGACCATTAATCAGACTGCTGAAAGGAGATGTGTGCTGAACAGAAACACAGAACAGTTCCGACCCGAAACGTCCCCTATCCATGTTCTCCACAGATGCTGCCTGACCCGCTGAGTTACTCCTGCCCTCTGTGAAACGTCAACTATCCATGTTCTCCTGAGATGCTGCCTGGACCGTTGGAGAACATGGATAGGTGACGTTTCAGGTCGTGACCCTTCTTCATACAAATGTTAAGAACCATGTTACTCTTACACTTTAGCTCAAAATGGGCAGCTTATGGGATGGGCAGGTTCAGACAACTGTCCAATCACACACAAATAGAACATTCTCGCCCCTTTTAGGAGATCGTCAACATCGTTGAAAACATCAACGGGCACAGTTCCTTACAATGCCGTGTACGACAGTGATCGCAACTTCTACTGAAGTGTGGATGGCCGTTGGCTCACTGGGAGCTCATCTGCCCTTTGACGAGTTTTGTTTTTACCTGAATTTACCTGAAGACAACAAGAATTTCCCGAATTTCAGGTAATTTCCTTCAAAGTGGAAAAACTGCATCTCTGGAGAGAAGGAATGGGTAACATTTCAGGTCTAGACTCTTCTTCAGTTCAACGGAAGTTCAGTATGGAGAGGAGGTGGAATTTCTTTAGTCAGAGAGTGGTGAACCTGAGGAAGTCATTACCACAGAAGGCGGTGGAGGCCAAGTCAGTGGATATTTTTAAGGCAGAGATTAATAGATTCTTGATTCGTACGAGTGTCGGGGGGGGGGGGGGGAGGGTTACGGGGAGAAGGCAGGAGAATGGGGCTGAGAGGTGAAAATAGATCAGCCATGATTGAATGGAGGATTAGACCTGTTGAGCCCAATGGCCTAATTCTGTTCCTATTACGTCTGAACATGAACTTCTGAATCTTGAGTAAAGCACAAAGTGCTGGAGTAACTCAGGGGGTCAGGCTGCATCTGTGGACGGAATGGATGTGTGACATTTCAGATCAGGACTCTGCTTCGGACTGATTGGGGTAGAGGGTAGAGGGCTGCAGAAGAGAGGGGGAGGTGGGAAAAAGCCTGTAAAGTGATGTGGATAGAAGCGAGGGAGGATGGTTGAACGAAGGCTGGAGATGAAAAGGAGACAAAATGGTGACCCGGAGCAGGGCTTTACATCGCCCGGCGCGGCCTTAACGGCCGCGGGACTTACCATCGGGGGCTTTAACATCGGGAGAAGGATAAAGAGAGACAAGACATTGCCTTCCATCACAGTGAGGAGGAGATTCACTGTGATGGATGTTTGTGTAAATTGTGTTGGCTGTGTGTCTTGGTTCTTTTCTTGTATGACTGCAGGAACCAAATTTCGTTTGAACTCCATTTGAGGTTCAAATGACAATAAACTGTATTGTATTGTATTGTGTATTGGGATATGGAACAAGCAGCGAGAGGAGGAAGTTGAGACTGTGACCATCCCAACATTCAAGAAACAGTTAGACAGGTACATGGTTATGACAAGTTTTGGAGGGATATAGACCAACGTGGGACTAGTGTAGCCGGGACATTTGGGCCAGTGTGGGCAAGTTGGGCCGAAGGGCCTGTTTCCACACTGTATCACTCTATAACTCTAGGTGAGAAATCTTAAGCCAGGGTGGGGGGGGGGGGGGGGGGGGGGGAGCAACTGAACGGAAGCTACTTTTTGCCACTCCTGTCCTCTCACCTCTCGGTCTCCGGATCTGCGCTCGCCTCTTGTTTCCGCTTTTGACTCGCTGACTCCTCCTCCTCACTGCATTTGTGGTGCTGTAACAAGAGCAGAGAAGGCACGGGTGACGCTGGAGTGAAAGAGAAACTCGAGAACACAGGGACGTTGCACATCAGTGGAGGTAGTCAACAAGTAGGATAGTGCTAGTGTGCGGGGTGATCGCTGGTCGGTGTGGTCTCAATAGACAATAGACAATAGATGCAGGTGTAGGCCATTCGGCTCTTCGAGCCAGCACCGCCATTCAATGTGATCATGGCTGATCATTCCCAATCAGTACCCCGTTCCTGCCTTCTCCCCATATCCCCTGATTCCGCTATCTTTAAGAGCCCTATCTAGCTCTCTCTTGAAAGTATCCAGAGAACCAGCCTCCACCGCCCTCTGAGGCAGAGAATTCCACAGACTCACAACTCCCTGTGAGAATTTTTTTTTCCTAGTCTCCGTTCTAAATGGCTTACCCCTTATTCTTAAACTGTGGCCCCTGGTTCTGGACTCCCCCAACATCGGGAGCATGTTTCCTGCCTCGAGCGCGTCCAAACCCTTAATAATCTTATATGTTTCAATAAGATCCCCTCTCATCCTTCTAAACTACAGAGTATACAAGCCCAGCTGCTCCATTCTCTCAGCAATATGACAGTCCTGCCATCCCGGGAATTAACCTTGTAAACCTACGCTGTACTCCCTCGGTGGGCCGAAGGGCCTGTTTCCACGCTGTTACTCTGATGAAGTCTAAATCGCAGATCTTGGACATGTGGCACGGCGGTAGAGTTGCTGCCTTACAGCGCCGGAGACCCGGGTTCGATCCCGACTACGGGTGCTTGTCTGTACGGAGTTTGTACGTTCTTCCCATGACCTGCATGGGTTTTCTCCGAGGTCTCCGGTTTCCTCCCATACTCCAAAGTCGTACAGGTTTGTAGGTTCATTTGTAATAATGTAAAATTGTCCCTGGTGTATGTGTGGGGTAGTGTTAGTGTGCGGAGATCACTGGTCGATGCGGATTCGGTGGGCGAAAAGTGCCTGTTTCCGCCCTGTATCTCTAAACTAAACTTAACCATGTTCCTTGATTCCCCCCAGATATTTAAACGCTCACCCACTGGGGCAGCATCGATGGAAAGGATAATAGTGTTTAGTTTATTCTTTTTAAGAGTACCTTGACAGGAATAGAAAGGGTACATTTCACAAGGATGTTGCCTGGACTCGAGAGCCTGGGCTATAGGGAGAGGTTGGGCACGCTCGGATTTTATTCCTTGGAATGCAAAAGTATGAGGGATGATGTATAAAATTATATGGGGGATAGATAGGGTGAATACACAGATTTTTCTTTTACCCAGAGAAGGGGGAATCAAGTCAGAGTAGGGTCTGATGAAGGGTCTTGACCCGAAACGTTCCTTCTCTCTAGAGATGCTGTCTGGCCCGCTGAGTTTCTCCAGCTTTTTGAGTCCATCTAAGGGAATCCAGAACCATAGGTTTAAAGTGAGGAGGGTGGGGGGGGGGGGGGGGTAAAGATTTAATAGGAACCAGAGGGGTAACTTTTTTTGACACAAAGGGTGGTGGGTGTATGGAACGAGCTGCCGGAGAAGGTAGTTGAGGCAGGGACTATAAACGCATGTTGGTCAGCGTGGGGATATTTCCATGCTGTATAACACTATAAAAAGATTGAAGCAAGGAACTGTAGATGCTGGTTTATAAAAGTGAGGCAGTAACTCAGCAGGTCAGGCAAGCAATGACACGGGCAAGTATTAGGTTATCCCAGAGCTTAATTAACTAAATGTACATCAAGAGCTGCCTTGGTAGAATTTCAACTCATATTTCTGGCCCATCAGTCCAGTCGAATTCTCATCTAGTAACATAATCTTTATGTTATCATTTCACACAGAGGGTGGTGGGTGCCTGGAACAAGCTGCCAGGGGTGGTGGTGAAGATATGATAGTGGCGTTTAAGAGGCTTTTGGATAGGCACAAGGATATGCAGTGAATGGAGGGATATGGATTAAGCACGGGCGGCGCAGTGGTAGAGTTGCTGCCTTACAGCGCCAGAGACCCGGGGTCGAACCCAACTACGGGCACTGTCTGCACAGAGTCTGTACGTTCTCCTGGTGACCACGTGGGTGGTCTCCGGGAGCTTCGTTTTCCTCCCACACTCCAATGGCGTACAGGTTTGTGAGATCATTGGTTTGGTATAATTGTAAATTGTCTCTGGTGTGTGTAGGATAGTGTTAGTGTGCGGGGATCGTTGGTCGGTGCTGACTCGATGGGCCGTAGTGTCGGTTTCCACGCTGTATCTCTAAACTAAACTAAAGTTAGATAAGTGTTTAAGAAAGAACTGCAGATGCTGGAAAAATCGAAGGTAGGCAAAATTGCTAGAGAAACTCCGGGTGAGGCAGCATCTATGGAGTGAAGGAATAGGTGACGTTTTGGGTCCAGACCGATGTGGGAGTGGGGGGGGGGGGGGGGCGGGAAGAAGCTTAGGTAGATAAGAGTTGGTCTTGGCATCATGTTTGGCACGGACAACGTGGGCTGAAGGGCCTGTTCTTATGCTGCACGGTTCTCTGGTCTATCATATCCCTACAGTCAGGCACAATTCATCAATCAGTCCCAGTTGGTCAGCTATTACCTGCAGCTCCTCTTATGAGTTCAACTTTATTGAGAGAAAAATGTGCCATTCCTTACCGTGAAGATGGCCAGTCCAAGTTTGGCTGCTTCTCGGTCTTCCTTGGTTAGAATCATCCTGGAACTCGTGCCGCTGCAAGGGGGACAGGTTGAATTAGAGAGTTGTACCCACAGCAAGGAGACACCCCTTCGGCCCACTGAGTCCACACCCACCAAACACCCCTTCACGCTAGTTAGTTAGTTCTAGGACATTCAGAGTCTCTCTGAGGATCCTTCAATCCTTCTACTCTGAGGCTGTAGAAAGTATCCTGTCTGGAAACATCTCGATCTGGTTTGGGAACAGTTCTGCCCAGGACAGGAAGGCTCTGCAGAGAGTAGTGCATTCGGCCGAACGCACCACGGGAACTACACTCACACCCCATCAGGACCTATACACCAGGAGTGACAGATCCAGAGCCAGGAAGATCATGAAGGACCCCGACCACCCCAGCAACGGACTGTTCCAGCTGCTACGGTCAAGCAAACGCCTCAGCTGTCACGCTGCAAAAACAGAGAGGATGAGACGGAGTTTCTTCCCACAGTCCATTAGGACTGTAAACACTGATCTCACCAGGGCGTAAAGACTGTTGCGTCTTCTTTTTTTAATGTAAATACTGGTTCTGTTGTAGGTTGTTTTTTTTTGCACAAAGTCTGCGAGCATTGCCACTTTTCATTTCACTGCACATCTCGTATGTTTATGTGACGAATAAACTTGACTTGACTTGTTGTGTTCTGTTGTTTTGCACAATCCCGCAGGCATTGCCACTTTCATTTCACTGTACATGTACTGTACATGTGTATATGACAAATAAAGTTGACTTGGTTTGACATTTATTCCCAACACACCAGGGGCAATTTACAGAGGGCCAATTAAGCTACGAATCTGTTCGTCTTTGGGATGTGGAGTGAAACCAGAGCACCCTGTCACAGGGGGAACAAGGGCGCACGGTGGTGCAGCGGTAGAGTTGCTGCCTTACAACACCAGAGACCCGGGTTCGATTCTGACTATGGGTGCTGTCTGTACGGAGTGTGTAGGTTCTTCTCGTGACCTGCGTGGGTTTTCTCCTGGTGCTCCAGTTTCTACCCACACGCCAAAGACGTACAAGGTTGTCGGTGAATTGGCTACTGTAACTTGTTCCCCGTGTGTAGGACAGTGCTATTGTACAGGGTGACTGCTGGTCTGCCTGAATGACCCGTTTCTACGCTGCGTTGCTAAACTAAACATCTATGCTAGTCCAATCTGCCCATGTCCCTTTAAACCTTTCCTATCCATGTACCTGTCCAAATGTGTAGGAAGGAACCTGTAGATGCTGTTGTGTCCCAAAGATAGACACAAAATTCTGGAGCAACTCAGCAAGTCAGGCATCATCTCAGGGGGTTAAGTTAGGTAAGGGGGAGGTACAGCAAGACCTGGGTGTCCTTGTACACCGGTCGCTGAAAGTTGGCGTGCAGGTACAGCAGGCAGTGAAGAAAGCTAATGGAATGTTGGCCTTCATAACAAGAGGATTTCAGTACAGCAGTAAAGAGGTTCTTCTGCAGTTGTATAGGGCTCTGGTGAGACCACATCTGGAGTATTGTGTACAGTTTTGGTCTCCTAATTTGAGGAAAGATATCCATGTGATTGAGGCAGTACAGCGTAGGTTCACGAGATTGATCCTTGGGATGGCGGGACTGTCATTTGAGGAAAGATTGAAAAGACTAGGCTTGTATTCACTGGAGTTTAGAAGAATGAGGGGGGATCTTATAGAAACATAAAATTATAAAAGGACAGGACAAGCTAGATGCAGGAAAAATGTTCCCAATGTTGGGCGTGCCCAGAACCAGGGGCCACACTTAGAATAAAGGGGAGGCCATTTAAGACAGAGGTGAGAAAAAAACTTTTTAACCCAGAGTGTCGTGAATATGTGGAATTCCCTGCCACAGAGGGCAGTGGAGGCCAAATCACTGGATGGATTTAAGAGAGTTAGATAGAGCCCTTGGGGCTAGTGGAATCGGGGGATATGGGGAGAAGGCAGGCACGGGTTATTGATTGGGGACGATCAGTCATGATCACAATGAATGGCAGTGCTGACTCGAAGGGCCGAATGGCTTCCTCCTGCACCTAGCTTCTATGTTTCTATGTTTCAGGAGAGAAGGAATAAGTGACGTTTCAAGGGAGACCCTGACTCTCAGTCTGAAGAAGGGGTTCAACCCTAAACATCATCTATACCTTTTCTCCAGAGATGCTGCCTGACCTGCTGAGTTACTCCAGCATTTTGTGTCCACCTTCGATTTTACCAGCATCTGCAGATCTTTCTTACATATTACTTGTCGGGATTTGTCCCATCCCCCCCCCCCCCACCTCTCTTTTCCAGCTTTCTGTCCTCATCTAGTGCAATTCATTGCCACAGAAGGCTGTGGAGGCCAAGTCAATGGCTGCGATGGATAGATTCCGATTAGTATGAGTGTCAGGGGTTATGGGGAGAAGGCAGGAGAATGGAGTTGAGAGGGAGAGATAGATCAGCCATGATTGAATGGTGGAGTAGACTTGATGGGCCGAATGGCCTAATTCTGCTCCTATCACTTGTGAACACCCGACATGAAACGCTGCCTGAGCACTCCCTCCACAGATGCTGCTTTTGACCCACTGAGTTCCTCCAGCACTTTTATCTGTGACCCAGCATCTGCAGTTAACCATATAACCATATAACCATATAACAATTACAGCACGGAAACAGGCCCTCTCGGCCCTTCCAGTCCGTGCCGACCATTTGTTTTCCCCTAGTCCCATCTACCTGCACTCAGACCATACCCCTCCATTCCCTTCACGTCCATATACCTATCCACTTTACTCTTAAATGTTAAAATCGATCCTGCCTCCACCACTTCTGCTGGAAGCTGATTCCACACAGCCACCACCCTCTGAGTAACGAAGTTCCCCCTCACGTTACCCCGAAACCTCTGTCCCTTAATTCTCATGTCATGCCCTCTTGTTTGAATCTTCCCTACCCTCAATGGGAAAAACGTATCCACGTCAACTCTGTCTAACCCTTTCATCATTTTAAAGACCTCAATCAAGTCCCCCCTTAACCTTCTGCGCTCGAAAGAATAAAGACCTAACTTGTTCAACCTTTCTCTGTAACATAGTTGCTGGAACCCTGGCAACATTCTAGTAAATCTCCTCTGTACTCTCTCTATTTTGTTGACATCCTTCCTATAACTAGGCGACCAAAATTGTACACCATACTCCAGAATTGGTCTTACCAATGCCTTGTACAATTTTTAACATTACTTCCCTACTCCTATATTCAATGCTCTGATTTATAAAGGCCAGCACACCAAAGGCTTTCTTTACCACCCTGTCTACATGCGATTCCACCTTCAGGGAACTATGCACAGTTATTCCTAGATCCCTCTGTTCCACAGCATTCCTCAATTCCCTACCATTTACCATGTACGTCCTATTTTGATTTGTCCTGCCAAGATGTAGCACTTCACACTTATCAGCATTAAACTCCATCTGCCATCTTTCAGCCCACTTTTCCAAATGGCCCAAATCTCTCTGTAGACTTTGAAAATCTACTTCATTATCCACAACACCACCTATCTTAGTATCATCTGCATACTTACTTATCCAATTTTCCACCCCATCATCCAGATCATTGATGTACATGACAAACAACAGTGGACCCAACACAGATCCCTGAGGCACCCCACTGGTCACCGGCTTCCAACCTGACAAACAGCCATCCACCATTACTCTCTGACATCTCCCATTCAGCCACTGTTGAATCCATCTTGCTACTCCGCCATTAACACCCAAAGATTGAACCTTCTTAACCAACCTTCCATGGGGAACCTTGTCAAAGGCCTTACTGAAATCCATATAGACAACATCCACTGCTTTACCCTCATCAATTTCCCTAGTTACCGCTTCAAAAAATTCAAGAAGGTTTGTCAAACATGACCTTCCAGGCACAAATCCATGTTGACTCTTCCTGATCAGACCCTGTTTATCCAGATGCTTATATATATTATCTCTAAGTATCCTTTCCATTAATTTGCCCACCACTGACGTCAAACTAATAGGTCTATAATTGCTAGGTTTATTCTTTGAACCCTTTTTAAACAATGGAACAACATGCGCAGTACGCCAATCCTCCGGCACTATTCCCGTTTCTAATGACATTTGAAATATTTCTGTCATAGCTCCTGCTATTTCTACACTAACTTCCCTCAATGTACTAGGGAATATCCTGTCAGGACCTGGAGACTTATCCACTTTTATATTTTTCAAAAGTGTCAGTACTTCCTCCTCTTTGAATCTCATAGTTTCCATAGCTACTCTACTCTTTCCCCTTAACTCACCGAGTTCAATATCCTTCTACTTGGTGAATAACGAAGAAAAGAAATTGTTCAATATCTCCCCCATCTCTTTTGGCTCTGCAGATAGCTGTCCATTCTGGTTCTCTAATGGTCCAATTTTATCCCTCGTTATCCTTTTGCTATTAATATAGCTGTAGAAACCCTTTGGGTTTACTTTCACCTTTCTTGCCAAAGCAACCTCATATCTTCTTTTAGCCTTCCTAATTTCTTTCTTAAGATTCTTTTAACATTCTTTATACTCCTCTAGCACCTCATTTACTCCATGCCTCCTATAATTATTGTAGATATCTCTCTTTTTTCGAAACAAGTGTCCAATTTCCCTTGAAAACCATGGCTCTTTCCAATTTTTTATATTTCCTTTCAACCTAACAGGGACATAAAGATTCTGTACTCTTACAATTTCCCCTTTAAATGTCCTCCATTTCTCTTCTACATCCTTCCCATGAAACAAAGTGTCCCAATTCACTCCAGTAAAATCCTTACGCATTCTCTCAAAGTTAGCCTTTCTCCAATCAAAAATCTCTACCCTAGGTCCAGTTCTGACTCTCTCCATAATTATATTGAAACTAATGGTATTGTGATCACTGCTCCCGAAGTGCTCACCAACGCATACCTCCGTCACCTGACCTGCCTCATTTCCTAACAGGTGGTCCAGCACTGCCCCTTCTCTGGTCGATACCTCTATGTACTGCTGCAAAAAACTATCCTGCACACATTTTACAAACTCCAAACCATCCAGCCCATTTACAGAATGTGTTTCCCAGTCTATTTTTGGAAAATTGAAATCTCCCACAAGTTGCGTTCTTCCTACCGTGAACTGCCGAGGCCAAGCACCCGGTCAACGTCTTTGCTATCTGGATCCACACCCTCACGCTTGCACACCTCGGCCAGCTCCTGAAACCAGACAACATTGTGGTTTGAAAAAGCCGTATGCTGGAGGCAATGTGGCCAAACAGACGCAAACCATGCACATATCTTCTGGAGTTGCCCAAAAATAGAACCATTTTGGGACAGAGTGAATTCAGAATTGACAATAGACAATAGGTGCAGGAGTAGGCCATTCGGCCCTTTGAGCCTGCACCGCCATTCAATGTGATCACGGCTGATCGTCCCCAATCAGTACCCCGTTCCTGCCTTTTCCCCATATCCCCTAACTCCGCTATTTTTAAGAGCCCTATCTAGCTCTCTTGAAAGCATCCAGCGAACCTGCCTCCACCGCCCTCTGAGGCAGAAAATTCCACAGACTCACCACTCTCTGTGAGAAAAAGTGTTTCCTCGTCTCCGTTCTAAATGGCTTACTTCTTATTCTTAAACTGTGGCCTCTGGTTCTGGACTTCCCCAACAGGATTAAAGTCTCCAAAAAGTGTTCCATTTTATACCAGGGTAATATAACTACAGTGGTGTTGAAGGAAGATCATTATTTGGTTAAAATCCTACTCACAGCTGGCAGAAAGGCCATTACAAGAAACTGGCTTGCAGCGGACACACCCAGACTTAGACAATGGTTAGACATAGTACAGGAAATATTTATCATGGAGAAAATGATATATTCTCCAAGTGAAAGAAGACGAGTTTAATAGAAAATGAGGGAAATTGATTAGGTATAGAAATAAAGACATCAACACTATAATTTTATTGACAATAATGTAAGTTATTGGAAAATGTGTTAATAAGAAAATAGTTCAGTTTACTACATCATTAATTGAAAACTGAACCCCCCCGCTACATTGTTGTACGTTTCACTGCATTGTTGTATGTTTCATTGTTATATTTGTGTATACATAAAAGCAATAAAAACTAAAGTGCAAAAAAAAGGCGCATCATGCCACTTTGCTTTTGACTTTAGAGATATAGCGCGGAGACAGGCCCTACGAGTCCCCGCTGACCAGTGGTTCACCCCGTACACCAGCACCGCCCTACACGCGGGGGACCCTCGGCTACCTTTGATCGGACTTGACCCCGGTAAATGTGACAATAAACTAAATCATGACTCCATGAGACCCGTGTTCAATCCTGACTGCGGGTGCTGTCTGTACTTGTATATTCTCCTCGTGACCACATGAGTTTCCACTGGGTGCTTCAGTTTCCTCCCACACACTAAAAACAATAGACAACAGGTGCAGGAAAAGGCCATTCGCCCCTTCGAGCCATTCACTGCGATCATGTTGGCATTCATAGCAAAGGGATTTGAGTACAAGAGCAGGGAGTTTCTACTGCAGTTGTACAGGGTCTTGGTGAGGCCACACCTGGAGTATTGCGTACAGTTTTGGTCTCCTAATCTGAGGAAAGACATTCTTGCCATAGAGGGAGTACAGAGAAGGTTCACCAGACTGATTCCTGGGATGGCACGACTTCCATATGAAGAAAGACTGGATAGACTTGGCTTGTACTCGCTGGAATTTAGAAGACTGAGGGGTGATCTCATAGAGACTTACAAAATTCTTAAAGGGTTGGACAGGCTAGGTGCAGGAAGATTGTTCCCGATGTTGGGGTAATCCAGGACAAGGGGTCACAGTTTAAGGATAAGGGGGAAGTCTTTTAGAACCGAAATGAGAAAATCGTTTTTCACACAGAGAGTGGTGAATCTGTGGAATTCTCTGCCACAGAAGGTAGTTGAGGCCAGTTCGTTGGCCATATTTAAGAGGGAGTTGGATGTGGCCCTTGTGGCTGAAGGGATCAGGGGGTATGGAGAGAAGGCAGGTACGGGATACTGAGTTGGATGATCAGCCATGATCATATTTAATGGCGGTGCAGGCTCGAGGGGCCGAATGGTCTGCTCCTGTACTTATTTTCTATGTTTCTATGGCTGTTCATCCACAATCAGTAACCCGTTCCTGCCT
The DNA here is from genome assembly GCA_035221665.1 of Okamejei kenojei. NCBI lineage: Eukaryota > Metazoa > Chordata > Chondrichthyes > Rajiformes > Rajidae > Okamejei > Okamejei kenojei. The sequence goes on along the minus strand of CM069134.1, from coordinate 135,305,132 downwards.
TCCCCCCATATCCCCTGACTCTGCTATCTTTAAAAGCTCCATCTAACTCTTTCTTGAAAGCATCCAGAGAATTGGCTTCCACTGCCTTCTGAGGCAGAGATTTCCACAACTCTCTGGGTGAAAACATTCTTCCTCATCTCCGTTCTAAAACTTAAAGGTTTGGAGGTCAGTTGGCTTTGGTAAAAACTGAACATTTTCCCTAGCGTGTAGGATAGTGTTGGTGTACGGGTAATCACTGGTCGACGTGGACTCAGTGGGCTGAAGGGCCTGTTTCTTTGCAGTTTCTAAAGTAAAGTCTAATGAATCTGCAGGAGGGTCCCAACCTGAAATGTTATCTGCCCATTCTCTCACCAGATGCTGCCTGACCCACTGAGTTCCTCCAACACTTGGTGGTTTGCATAACACACACATAAGATACACATACACTACCCCATGGGTTTTAAAACATGAAACACTGGCAAATTCATTTATATCACGAGGACTGGAATACAAAAACAGAAATGTAATGCTGAGGCTCTATAAGGCTCTGGTCAGGCCACATTTGGAGTACAGTGAGCAATTTTGGGCCCCATATCTGAGGAAGGGTGTGCTGCTCTGGAGAAGGTTTACAGGAATTATCCCAGGAATGAGTGGGTTAACCTATGATGAGCGTTTGACCGCACTGGGCCTGTACTCGCTGGAGTTTAGAAGAATGAAGGGGACCTCATTGAAACTTACAGAATAATGAAAGGCATGCTGTGGATAGACTGGATGTGGAGAGGATGTTTCCACTAGTGGGAGAGTCTAGGACCAGAGGTCACAGCCTCAGAATTAAAGGGTGTTTTTTTAGGAAGGAGCTAAGGAGGGTTTTTCTTTAGTCAGAGGGTGGTGAATCTGTGGAATTCTTTGCCGCAGTGGGCTGTGTAGGCCAAGTCAGTAGATATTTTTATGGTTAGTTCTTGATTTTCTGGGGAGACGGCAGGAACGGGGTACTGATTGTGGATGATTGCGGCCGAGATTGCATGGCAGAGTAGACTCGATGGGCCAAATGGCCTAATTCTACTTCTATAACTTGTGAACTTGTGACAGGTATATAGAGGATCACATTGTGGCCACAATGACACTCCTAAAAGTCATAGTCATGCAGGTTGGAAATAGGCCCTTCGGCCCAACTCATGCATGCCGACCAAGATGCCCCATCTAAGCTAGTCCCACTTGCCCGCATTTGGTCTACATCCCTCTAAACCTTTCCTATCTAGGTCCTTCCTAAAGTCTGAAGAAGAGTCTCGACCCGAAACTTCACCTATTCCTTCTCTCCAGAGATGCTGCTTGTCCAGCTGAATTTCTCCAGCATGTTATATCTATCCTTGTGTCTTTTAAATGCTGTTATAGCCTGCTTATAGCTGTTATATGCTTGCCCTAACTACCTCCGTTCCGTATTCCCACCACCTTCTGTGTGAAAAAGACACCCTTAGGTTCCTATGAACTCTCCCCCTCCTCCCCCCCTCCCTTTAAACCAATGTCCTCTGGGTCTTAAGTTCCCCTAATCTGGGTAAAAGACTGTGCAGCTACCCAATCTACCCCCCCCCCCCCCCAATCATGTTATACATAATTAATTCTGCACCTGTTTTTGTTTTGTCCGATAGTATATACTACTTACCTCTTTGGTTACACCAGTGGGTTTCCTTTTGGGATTCTTGTACCCTCTAACAGAAAGAGAAACAAAACAAAAACAAAAAAAATCACACCTCATTTATGCGAGCACACAAAGGTTCGCAAGTGATAGGAGCAGAATTAGGCCATTCAGCCCATCAAGTCTACTCCGCCATTCAATCATGGCTGATCTATCTCTCCCTCCTAACCCCATTCTCAATAGACAATAGGTGCAGGAGGAGGCCATTTGAGCCAGCACCGCCATTCAATGTGATCATGGCTGATCATCCACAATCAGTTCCCCGTTCCTGCCTTCTCCCCATATCCCCCTACTCTGATATCTTAAATTGTCATTGTCACTTTTCATTGTCAATTAAGTTTCCCCAAGTAAACTAGACGACTGTTTCGCCAAACACCTACGCTCAGTCTGCGAAGGCCTACGTGATCTCCCGGTTACTAACCCTTTTAGCTCCCCTTCCCATCCCATACTGACCTTTCTGTCCTGGACATCCTGCATTGCCAAAGTGAAGACACACGCAAACTGGAGGAAACACTTTTTCACCCAGAGTGTTGTGAGTCTGTGGAATTCTCTGCCTCCGAGGGCGGTGGAGGCCGGTTCTCTGGATACTTTCAAGAGAGAGCTTGATAGGGTTCTTAAAGATAGCGGAGTCAGGGAATATGGGGAGAAGGCAGGAACGGGGTACTGATTGGGGATGATCAGCCATGATCACATTGAATGGTGGTGCTGGCTCGAAGGGCCGAATGGCCTACCTCTGCACCTATTGACTGTAAATGTTCCCTAATGTGAATGATAGGACTAGTATACGGGGTGATTGCCGGTCGGCGCAGACTCAACGGGCTGAAGGGCCTGTTTCCATGCTGTCTCCCCCACACTTAACTAAAACTAAACAGCGGGAAACAAAGTGCTGGGGTAACTTAGGACAGGCAGCATGTTCTCCAGTCTTCTTCTTTCATGTCCATCTTCCGTGTTTCAAATGTTGACATCGCTGTCATCGTCCGTCCTAAAAAGGACGCAAGCTTCCAGTGAAGCTGCCTGTTCTGCTGAGTTACTCCAGCACTGTGTCCTTCAGTTTAAAGATACAGCATGGAAACAGGCCCTTCAGCCCACCAAGACTGCGTCGACGAGCAATTAGGGACAATTTACAGAAGCCAATTAACCTACAAGCCCAGTAGACACAAGATACTGGAATAACTCAGCGGGCAAGGCATCTTTGGAGAGAAAGAATGGGCGACGTTTCGGGTCGAGACCCTTCTTCAACCGACAACGCCGCACGTCTTTGGAATTTGGCAGGAAACCGCAGCACCCGGTGGAATCCCCTCACGGTCACAGTGAGAACGCACAAACTCCATACAGGCAGCACCTGTAGACAGGATCAATCATGTGTGTCTGGCCCCGAGAGGCACTGTGCCGCCTTTGTGTAGTTCCTTTTAGTCTGTAGTTCCTTGCTTCTACATTAAAACTCAAACAGCCACATATGGCTGTGGTGGCCATGTCAATGGATATTTTTAAGGCAGAGATAGATAGATGATAGTGCCTGCTTGATTAAGGCCGGGTGTCAGGGGTTATGGGGAGAAGGCAGGCGAATGTGGTTCGGCGGGAGAGATAGATCAGCCTGATTGAATAGTGGAGTAGATATGATGGCCGGAATGGTCTAATTCTGTTCCTATCAGTTATGAACATAGTTTATGGAACCTAGCACAAACCCTCGGCCGAGGGAGGTAAGGGGGTGGGGATGTGGAACTCACAGTGCTGCCATGAGGGCTTCTTGCTCAGCTTTTCGAACAGCTGTCAGCTCCTCCGCCCGGGACTGCGCCGCCTCCATCTGCTTCCCCTTCGCGTACCAGGTGAGGTCCCGCCCTTTCTGCCACCGGCCGACCGGTGCCATCAGCGAGTTTCCTGCACACCGCCAAACATGAGCCAGATATTTATTCAGAAACATCGAAAATAGGTGCAGGAGTAGGCCATTCAGCCATCGAGCCAGCACTGCCATTCAACACGATCGTGGATGATCATCCAGTATCAGTATCCCATTCCTACCTTCTCCCCATATCCCTTGATTCCATTAGCCCCAAGAGCTCCATCTAACTCTCTCTTGAAAACACTATTGAATATTTTTATAAATCCAGCGCAGTGGATTGATTTATTGCTTCCATTCCAGGTGATTATTTCCGTGCTAGCCACAGACGCAGATCTACAACCACATATTACAATCACTCCACACACTTCCATCTCCACTCCCACAGCAACATTTCTTACTTTACACAGTTGACGCCTCGAGTGTAATCATGTATTTTCTTTCCACTGACTGGTTAGCACTTAACAAAACCTTTTCACTGTACCCCGGTACACGTGAAAATAAACTAAACAGCTGGTAGAGCCGCCACCTCTAAGACCCAGAAACCTGGGTCCGATCATGACCACGAGTGCTGTCTGTCCGTTCTCCCTGTGACCGCGTGGGTTTCCTCCGGGTTCCACCCACACTCCAAAGACATACAGGTTGGTAGGTTAATTGGCTTCTGCAAATTGCCCCTAGTGTGTGCAGGATAGAACTGGTGTAGCCGGTCGGTATGGACTCCTTCCCCCAGTGACTGACCTCCACCCCCCCCGAAATTTGCACTACTGTTACTGTATATACATACATCTATATTTTACTGTTCCATTATTCTGTGTTCGCACTTCTGGGTGAGATGCTAACTGCATTTCGTTGCCTCTGTACTTGTACACTGCACAATGACAATAAAGTTTGAATTTGAGTACAAGAGCAGGGAGGTTCTACTGCAGTTGAAGATTGAGGGGTGATCTCATAGAGACTTACAAAATTCTTAAGGGGTTGGTTAGGCTAGATGCAGGAAGATTGTTCCCGATGTTGGGGAAGTCCAGGACAAGGGGTCACAGTTTAAGGATAAGGGGGAAGTATTTTAGGACCGAGATGAGAAAATCGTTTTTCACACAGAGAGTGGTGAATCTGTGGAATTCTCTGCCACAGAAGGTAGTTGAGGCCAGTTTGTTGGCCATATTTAAGAGGGAGTTGGATGTGGCCCTTGTGGCTGAAGGGATCAGGGGGTATGGAGAGAAGGCAGGTACAGGATACTGAGTTGGATGATCAGCCATGATCATATTGAATGGCGGTGCAGGCTCGAAGGGCCGAATGGCCTGCTCCTGCACCTAATTTCTATGTTTCTATGAATCTGACTTTGTGGGCTGAAGGTCAGTCACTTTTGCTGACTGATCCATGTCTGGTTTTGCTATTACCGATCTGATCCATGATCCATTCCAGGTTTCCACTAGGCCACCTTGTGGTATATGCATTAGCTAAGATGTTTAAGGAGGAACTGCAGATGCTGGAAAATCGAAGGTAGACAAAAATGCTGGAGAAACTCAGTGGGTGAGGCAGCATCGATGGAGCGAAGGAAATAGGCAACATCTGAAGAAGGGTCTCGACCCAAAACGTTGCTTATTTCCTAAGCCTAGGGTCAGTTTGATCTACCTGGCCTCTCTCCACTGGCTCCCTGTGCGGTTCCGAATTAATTTCAAGACTCTCCTCTTTGTCTACAAAGCCCTCAATGGGCTTGCACCCACCTACATTAAAAGTCTTCTCACCCACTATATCACCTCCAGGTCCCTCAGATTGGCCGACTGGGCATTGCTGAATGTCCCGCAGTCTAGGCATAAGCTCAGGGGCGACCGCGCATTTGTGGTCGCAGCTCCTAGACAGCATCCCCCTCCCCATTAGGACTGCCCCCCTCCATCGACTCCTTTAAGTCTAGTCTAAAAACGTATCTGTTCTCCCAAGCCTTTCCTGACGTCCTCTGAGTGAGGGCTATTTGTATATATGTATGTAGCCTGCTTGTGTATACTACTCTTATAACAAATGTAAAGCACTTTGGTCAACGAGAGTTGTTTTTTAAATGTGCTGTATAAATAACTGTGACTTGACTTGACTTGACTACGATGCAGTACCTGGCAGACGCTAATGCTATGGTCTCTACAAGTATTCTTAATAAAATACTTTATAAGAAGTTAGAAGACTGAGTGTCCTCACACTTATTTACAGAAGGGCCTGTTTTTGTGCAGTATTAAAGTCTGAATCACAGACCATTTCAAGCAGAGTGGTCAAAACAGAATGGCAGAGGGGCAAGAGAGCGCTGCTCTCAGGGAATCGCCAGCAGCCCTTCTCCACACGATCAGCCCATCCAGCTTCAGACCTACAGCGCGGAAACAAGCCCTTCGGCCCATCGAGTCTGTGTCGACCAGCGATCGCCCCCGTGCACTAGTACTGTCCTACACACTAGGGGCAGACAATTTACAACGTGGGAGGAAACCGGGCACCCGGTGAAAACCCACGCACCCCATCCCTCTCTTCTCCCCTCCTGTCTCTGTCCTCTCTCCCCCTCTTCTCACCAAGGTAGTTCTCCCGGTGTTTGTCGGCCTTCACCTCCTCCCAGGTGAACTGATCCTGCCCGCCGCGCACCCCGCCCCGGGCCGAGCCCATCGCTGCCGCCGAGGATCCGACAGCGGAGCCGCCGCTGCCCTTACTTCCCGGCCTCTCCCCGGGCACATCCGGCGCAACGGGGTGATGACGCCGGCCTCAGCCTCAGCGGGGCAACGTCGTCATCGCGCCGCCGCCGCCACCGCCATCTTGTTGCGGGGCATCGTCATCATCGCGCCGCCATCTTGTTGCGGGGCATCGTCGTCATCGCGCCGCCGCCGCCATCTTGTTGCGGGGCATCGTCGTTATCGCGCCGCCATCTTGTTGCGGGGCATCGTCGTCAATTCGCCGCCGCCATCTTGTTGCGGGGCATCGTCGTCATCGCGCCGCTGCCGCCCTCTTGTTGCGGGGCATCGGGCTAATGGCGCCACTTTTAACCCAAACAGCAGGGCTGCCAACTCTCACGCTTTGAGCGTGAGAAACACGCATTTGAAGAAACTCTCACGCCCTCACGCTGATCAGAAATTTCTCATGCCCTGTGGTGAGAAATTCTGGGATCAACGAAAATTTCAAAACTCAGATAAACTGCATGGTCCGCGGGTGTTGGAGAGCCGGGGCTGAGGGAGGGATGGAGGCAGATGTAACGGCGGGAACAGGGGAGAAGGGAGAGGGGGTGAGAGGGAAGAAAGAGGGAAGAGAGAGAGAGAGAGAGGGAGGAGAGGGTAGGAGAGAATGGGAGAGAGGGGGGAAGAGAAAAACGGGGGAAAGACGGAGATGGGGGGCAAAGAGAAATAGGAGAGAGGGGAGAGAGCAAGGGGGAGAGTGAGGTGGGAGGGAGAAATGGGGGAGAGAGAGGAGGGGGAAGATAGAGAGGTGAGAGAGCGAGAGATAGAGAGGAGGGGGAGGGAGTGAGGGGAAGAGAGAGTTAGGGGAAAGAGAGGGTGAGAGGGGACAAGAGAGGGGGAGAGTGAGGTGGGAGAGGGGAGGGAGAGAGAGATGGGGAGAGAGGAGAGGGAGGGGTGAGAGGAGAGAGAGGAGAGAGAGGAGGAGGGGAGAGATAGATGGAGAGGGAGGGGGGGTGAGAGGAGAGAGAGCGGAAGAGAGGGGGGAGAGAGGGATGAGAGTGAGGTGGGAGAGAGAGGGGAGAGAAAGAGAGAGGGGAGGGAGAGAGAGAGATTGGGAGAGAGTAAGGGAGAGAGAGAGGAGGGGGAAGAGAGGGGGATAGAGAGGCAGGGCTGCCAACTCCCATGCACTGAGCTTGAGAATCACGCATTTCGCCAAATTCTCACGCTGATCACAAATTTCTCACGCTCTGTCGTGAGAAATTATGTGATCAATGAACATTTCAAAACTCATATCCACTGCATGGGCCATGAGAGTTAGAAGCAGAAGCTGCGACGGGGACAGATTCAGACAGTGAGCGGGGCTGGCGAGTGTTTGCCGGGCTGGTGAGTCGCTCACTGCAGCTCCGGCCATGGAGCAGCCTCAGTGCAAGGCGTCGGAAGCGTTGCGCCGCTCCCGTAAGAGTCTCTGCCAAATTCACCGTGGTGACTGGCATGAATCAGGCTGCGGCTCGGTGCATCCTGGAGGACAACTAGTGGCTGCTGGAAGTAAGTAGAAGCAGTGGAAGACAGTGAACTTCAAATGGGGGTGTTAACGAAGAAACTGCAGATGCTGGAGAATCGAGGGTTACACAAAAAGCTGGAGAAACTCAGCGGGTGCAGCAGCATCTAAGGAGCGAAGGAGATAGGCGACGTTTCGGGTCGAGAACCTTCTTCAAATGGGGGTGGTTGGAGAAAGCATCCTGCTTGCCTGCTAGTTTCACTTACTGTAACTGCAGGAAAAATGTTCCCGATGTTCAGAACTAGGGGTCACAGTTTAAGAATAAAGGGGGGGGGGGCAGTTAGGACTGAGATGAGGACAAACTTTCTTCACACAGAGAGTTGTGAATCTGGAATTCTCTGCCACAGAAGGCAGTGCAGGCCAATTCACTGGATGTTTCAAGAGAGAGTTATATTTAGTTCACAAAATTAAGGGATATGGGGAAAAAACAGGAAAGAGGTACTGATTCTAGATGAATAGCCATGATCATATTGAATAGCAGTGCTGACTCGAAGGGCCGATGGCCTATTCCTGCACCTATTTTCTACGTTTCTATGCTTGAGCATATGGCAATAAAACTCGATCACTTGATTTTGAAGCATTCATGCATGGTGGAGGTATAATGTGGTCATAGAGTGATACAGTGTGAAAACAGGCCCTTCAGCGCAACTTGCCCACATGTCCCAGCTATGCTACCTGCTTTTGGTCCATGCCTCCAAACCTGTCCTATCCATGTATCAGTCTAACTGTCTCTTAAATGTTGGGATGGTCCCTGCCTCATCTACCTCCTCTGGCAGCTTGTTCCAAACACCCACCACCCTTTGTGTGGATAAAGTCACCCCTTAAAAAGTTACCTCTTAAAAATACTTCATACAAAAAACATTGAAATCATACTTCTACAATGCACTAAAACATGATTTTAATACATCAAATTTCAAAAAGTTCCTACCCTGGGAGGGGGGACACCCTTCTTCCATACCCTCTCCCCACTCGGTTGCTCCATTCCCTCACCGGGTACCCCCAAGGCCAGTGATCAGTGATCGCTCAGCCTCCCCACTTTCAAAAACGCTCCGCGGCCCCTGGTTCAGATGGAGAACACTGCCAGATGTGAATGGGGAACTGAGGCCAGTTGTCCATGATGTTTGGATCCCAATGCTCAGCGCTTCATGTTTTGGAGTTGGCTAATGTTATTGATTTGTAATTAGCCTGATGACTTCAGGACAGTTTGTTACGAAAATGAAAGAAATGGTATCAGAATACTTATACAGCTGAGTGAGTATAATTTTATGGATGGGATTTGTGTTCAACCAATTGATGACTTCTTTGACAAAGTGACTAGCATGTTAGATAACAAGGAAGCCAATGAATGTCGCAAATTTTGTTATCCATAATTTGGTCTGTGAAGTGCCCCATGAAGGATTACTGCACTAGCTAAGCACCTGTGGACTTGATCGTAATATGTTAAGTCCAGGGGGTCAGATATGGGGCTTTATGTGTGGGCCAGATATATTGTCAGTGCAAAGGGGTTAGGAACAAGGCCCAGTGTGCATCCAGAGTCAAGGTCTGGAATAGTACTAGGTGTGCAGTTAAAGCTGGGACCAGGGGTGTGTTCAGCATTGGGAACCCAAGCAGGTAAGCCGCAATGATCAGCGTAGAATAGGGGGCCTGGTGTAGGACTGGACTCGGGGACAGGAATGAGAGAAGGTATGAAACTGGAGGCAGGGCCAGGAGTAATGCCAGGTGTGCAGTGAAACCCAGGTTGGCCAACATGGGCCAAGTGTTTGATTATAATCTGATTTCCATACATGAATACACTAAGATCATTTATGTGCTGCACGTATGGATCAGAGCCTGGTCTCTACTGTGGAATGTAATTTACTCTAACCTTATTCATAGCTAATCCAATTTAAAGCATATATATTGCATTCAAGTGTGTTAAAAGACTCGTTACAGTATGCACCATAATACACAATTTCAAGCTGAAAAATGCAAACGTTCCATACCAATGGGAGGGGACACACCTTCCTCCCACCACACCCCCACACCTTCACCCCCCCCCCCCCCCCCCCCCCCCCCCCCACCCCCGGTCGCTACGCTCCCTTGGGCTTGGTCTCGCAATTTCTCACTCCCAACTCTCACCCAATGTTGGCAGCCCTGCAAACAGAGACATAAATGCTGGGGTAACTCAACAGAACAGGCAACATCTCTGGAGAGAAGGAATGGGTGATGTTTCGGGTCGAGACCCTTCTTCAGACAGAGAGTCAGGGGAGAGGGAGACAAGATATATAGATGGTGATGTGGAGTGATAAAGAACAAATGAATAGAAGATATGCAAAAAGTAACGATGATAAAGGAAACAGGCCATTGTTAGCTGTGGACCAGGTGAGAACAAGGTCATAAGTGATAGGAGTAGAATTAGGCCATTCGGCCCATCAAGTCTACTCCGCCATTCAATCATGGCTGATCTATCTCTCCCTCCTAACCCCATTCTCCTGCCTTCTCCCCGTAACCCCTGACACCCGTCATAATCAAGAATCTATCTATTTCCGCCTTAAAAATGCCTAATGATAAGGGCAGCATGGTGGCACAGTGATAGAGTTCCTGCCTCACAGCGCCAGAGACCCAGGTTCGATCCCGACTACGTGCACTGTCTGTACGGAGTTTTCCGTTCTGCCTGTGACCGGGTGGGTTTTCTCCGAGATCTTCGGTTTCCTCCCACACTCCAAAGACGTACAGGTTTGTAGGTTAATTGGTATGAATGTAAATTTTTCCTAGTGTGTGTACGATAGTGTTAGTCAAGTGAACTTTATTCATCACATGTACATACAAGATGTACAGTGAAATGAAATTAGCAATGCCTGCAGGATTGTGCAAAACAACAGAACACAACCAGTATTTACATTTTTTTAAAAGACACAACAGTAAATTAGTCCCATAATCTCTCCATTAGTGAGATCAGAGTTTACAGTCCTGACGGCCTGTGGGAAGAAACTCTGTCTCATCCTCTCTGTTTTCGCAGCGTGACAGCAGAGGCCTAGCCTGACCGTAGCAGCTGGAACAGTCTGTTGCTGGGATGGTCGGGATCCTTCATGATCTTGCTGGCTCTGGATCTGCACCTCCTGGTGTATAGATCCTGCAGGGGGACGAGTGTAGTTCCCGTGGTGCGTCTGGCCGAACGCACTACTCTATGCAGAGCCTTCCTGTCCTGGGCAAAGCTGTTGCCAAACCAGATTGAGATGTTGCTGGACAAGATGTTATCTACAGCCCCAGAGTAGAAGGACTGAAAGAACCCAGAGAGACTCTGAATTTCCTCAGCTGCCTGAGGTGGTAAAGGCGCTGCCTTGCCTTTCTCACCAGTGCGGCAGTGTGTGTTGTCCATGTCAGATCCTCTGTGATGTGGACTCCCTGGCATTTGAAGCTGCTCACCCTATCCACAGAAGTCCCATTTACCCCCAGTGTTGAGCCCTTCTAAAGTCCACAATCAGCTCCTTAGTGTTTGTGCCATTCAAGAGGAGGCTGTTATCCTGACACCAGAGTGCCAGGTCAGCCACCTCCTCCAGGTAGGCCTTCTCATTGTTATCGGAGATCATGCCCACCCCCACCACCACAGTGTCATCAGCAAACTTGATGATGGAGTTGGAGTTGGACCTGAACCTGGCCACACAGTCATGTGTGTACAGAGAGTACAGTAGGGGGCTGAGGACCTGGGGGGATCCTGTGTTCAGGGTGAGGGGGTTGGAGGTATGTGTCTTCCCATCTTGACCACCTGGGGCCTGGCGGTGAGAAAGTCCAGGACCCAGGCACACAGAGGAGTGTTCAGTCCCAGTTCCAGCAGCTGCTCAGCAAGTCTGGTGGGGACTATGGTATTGAAAGCTGAACTGAAATCAAAGAACAGCATCCTCACATAGCCCCCATTCTGGCTGACAAGGTGAGAGTGTTGTGCAGAACCTGGGAGACCGCATCATCCGTGGATCTGTTCGAACTGCAGCGGGTCCATGGTGCGAGGGAGGAAGGCGCAGATGTTGTTCTTGATCAGCCTCTCGAAGTATGTGCGAGGATCGCTGGTCGAGGCGGACTCAGTGGGCCAAAGGGCCTGTTCTTGTGCCGTACTCTTCTATACTCATTTCTATGCTGTTTCTCTAAACTAATCTAAATGAAAATGTACAGGAGTGGATTGGAGAGCATTCCGTGTAGCAAGACAAGCTGGCATCGAGCCTTTGGCCACAAGAGGGCATATTTCTTTTTTTTTTAAAGAAGGAACTGCAGATGCTGGAGAATCGAGGGTACACAAAAAGCTGGAGAAACTCAGCGGGTGCAGCAGCATCTAAGGAGCGAAGGAGATAGACGACGTTTCGGGTCGAGACCCTTCTTCAGACTGCTATCACAGAGGGCGAGCAGTTAGAGAGGAGGTTGTGAAACTGTCTCCGTAGGGAGGAGGAGAACTTCTTCAAAGTAGGCATACCTTGAGGAGAGGGTACACAAAAAGCTGGAGAAACTCAGCGGGTGCAGCAGCATCTAAGGAGCGAAGGAGATAGGCGACGTTTCGGGTCGAGACCCTTCTTCAGACTGGTCAGGGATCAGGGAAACGAGAGATATAGACGGTGATGTGGAGAGATAAGGAACAATGAGTGAAAGATATGCAAAAAAGTATCGGTGATAAAGGGAACAAGCCATTGTAAGCTGTTTGTGGTGTGAAAATGAAGCTGGTGCGACTGGGGTGGGGGAGGGAGATAGAGATAGAGGGAATGCCAGGGCCCGAGGGCTGAGGGAGAGGTGGGAAGGGGAGGAGACAGCAAGGGTTAACAGAATTGAGAAAATTCAATATTCAAGCCCAAAGGATGCAGACTCCCCAAGCGGAATATGAGGTGCTGTTCCTCCAGCTTGCGGTGTTGCTCACTCTGGCCGTGGAGGAGGCCCAGGACCGAGAGGTCGGATGTGGAATGGGACGGTTGAAGTGCTGAGCCACCGGGTCGGGTTGGTTATTGCGGACCGAGCGGAGGTGTTCGGCGAAGCGATCGCCAAGCCTCCGCTTGGTCTCACCGATATAGATCATCTGGCATCTGGAGCAGCGGATGCAGTAGATGAGGTTGGAGGAGGTGCAGGTGAACCTCTGTCGGACCTGGAAGGACTGCTTGGGTCCCTGAAAGGAGTGGAGGGGGGAGGTGAAGGGATGATGGGGAGAGAGGGGGGGAGGGGGGGGGGGGCATGTATAAGCTGTAAGTGCTCTCTTTCTTCTTAATGATGTTCCAAACAGTTAATTTTGGTAAGCCTAAGGTTTGGCTGATGTCTGTTAACAGTTTTATTCTTGTTTCTCAGTCTCATAATGGCTTATTTGACACATTGGTCCTCATGTTCATAAACAGCAATAAAAGTTTCCAAAGGTGATGGAAAGACTAGATGCTGAGAGCTCTCTTATACCTGCATTAAGGAGGCTCATTTTTATTTTAAACGCCACCTGAGCACTTACAAACACCTGTGAAGCCAATGTGTCCCAGACAAGTGTTGCATTTCTATTGCGATTGTTGCAAGGTTAGAGTCAGTGCCCTGGGGAAGGGGTTTTGTAGAAGATGGGAGGGGAGGTTAAGAATGGAACAATGGGAAGTTGCGGAGTGGGATTAGCGGTCTTTGGGAAAGGCTCGACGGTGGGGGAGGTATGGGAGATGTGGGCGGTGGGAGGGAGGGGTCACGTTGGAGGTGGCGAACTGGCAGAGGACTATATGTTGTATTTGCCGGCTGGTGGGGTGAAAGGTGAGGACCAGGGGGACTCGCCCTGTTTGCGAGTGGGGGAATGGGGAGCGAGGGCAGTGTTGCGGGGTATGGAGGGAGACCCTGGTGCGAGCCTCATCAATAGTGGGGGAGGGGAATCCCCGTTCTCTGAAGAATGAGGCCATTTGTTGATGACCTGGTGTGGAACACCTCATCCTGGGAGCAGATGCGGGTTAGATCGGAGGATGGAATTGGGAATAGGGGATGGAGTCCTTACAGGAAGCAGGGTGGGAGGAAGAGTAGTCCAGGTAGCTGTTGGGAGTCAGTAGGTTTGTAGTGGATGTCGGTCAGTGAGCGTATCACCTGCAATAGAGATGGTGAGGTCAAGGAATGGTAGGGAAGTGTCGGAAATGGTCCAAGTGTATTGAGTGCCGGATGGAAATTGGTGGTGGTTCAGTGAATGAATGAAGTCAGTCAGTTTTGTGTGTGGGCTGCTGCAGGTTGGTGACACCAAAGCAGTCGTCGATGTAACAGAGGTAGAGGTCGGGGGATGGGCCCTGGTACGCCGAGAAAACAAGGATTGTTCGATCGTACCCAATACAAAGAGGCAAGCGTAGCTGGGGCCCATTGCGTTGTCCCCATAGCTACGCCTTGTGTTTGGAGGAAATGGGTCGGCGAGGGAAAAATTCAAAAGAGAAAGTTATTGAAGGTGTGGACCAACTCTTGCTAGGCGGAGGAGGGTGGTGTTGTCAGTGGACGGGTTTATGGGTTGCTCCTTGGTCGAGGAAGAACGGAGGGCTTTGAGCACGTCCTGGTGGGGGATGGAGGTGTAGAGTGACTGGACGTCCCATGGTAAAAGATGAGAGGGATGTTGGGGGCCTGGAGAATGGAATGCACGGAGCCGACGGAGTGTCTGAGGTGTCTTGCCCCCACATAGGTGGGGAGGGATTTAACAAAGGGGGATAGGATGGCGTCAAGGTATGTGGAAATGTGTTCGGTGGGGCACGAACAGGCAGAGACAATGGGTCTGCCAGGGCAGTCGGGTTTGTGGATTTTGGGGAGAAGGTAAAATTCAGGCCCATCGTGCGGGGCTGGGAAACGGCGTGGGGATCATTTTGATTATCGCGTTGGGTCGGAGGCTCTCGGTGGGGTAGGGAGCCCGAGCTAATGAAGTCGGTTATGGTGCTCGAGATGGTGGCCTGGTGTTCGTCAGTGGGGTCATGGTCCAGGGGTAAGTAGGAGGAGGTGTCCGAGAGTTGGCGCGCGGCCTCCGCTTTGTAGAGATTCCGAGAGTTGGCGCGCGGCCATGCATTAGGGTTAGGGTTAGGGTTAGGGTTAGGTTGTGATTTATTGGACAGTGGGACAACATGCCCTCTGGTGCTTGTTGATCTCCCCCTGGGGATTCCTTTTCACTATATACTGTCACTTGGTATTTGGCCCACGGTTTCATCACTCTTGTCCAAATCTATTTGCCTTACACTTGCCCTTCCATCGATTTGTGGGAGTCAGTCTGGATCCACCCTAGGTTTGAGTTTATGCTAGATTTAGGCCATTGGGCTCTTTCGTCTGTAGAGCTTCTAATCCATAGCCTCTCCTGCTCTTTTCCGTCTCCCTGTTGTCCAATTTATGTTTGTTTCCAGGCCCATGATCTCTAGGGACTGGATCCCATGTTGCTGGATGTGTCTGCTAAATGGGTATGGATTTGGTTCCCCCTTCTGATGTTGCTGAGGTGTCCTGTCAGTCTGACTCTGATGCTGTTACCTGTTTCGCCTATGTACAGTAGGTTACACTCTTTACATCTTAATTGCATACACCACATTCTTTTGCTCACAGGTTATCCTCTGTGCTATCCTGGCGTCCTCTTCCTGTTACCCTGTTCTCTATATTTTTGGCTATTACTATCAAGTGGGTTGCAGGCTCCCACCCCGTCTCTGCCCACAGTCTGCCTGGTCTGTGTGTAGACTTGTTACTGACCAGGTGTCCTTCAGATTTTTAGCCCTCTTGAATGCTGACCGCATTACCTTGTACCCCTTTAGTGTGGCAAATCCCCTTTGGAATGTTCGAAACGGCCCTTTGACTATTTTGTTGGGCCTGGACAGCCATGTTGCCATATCTTGTTATTAGTGGGTAAAGTCAACGTGGGTCCTGGCCGGGGTCTGGGTGCTTGTATGCTTTTTAGAAAATCTGACTTGATGTGTCTTAATTTCCGTTTGCAGTAACCCCTCTGTCTGAGGGCGTTTGTGAAGAGGGTGCTTGTGGCCTGGTTGGAAGTCCTCCTCCCTAGTACATATACGGTGGAAGCGGGTCAGTTGTGACTTAACGATTCCCCTGAAAGGTGTGTTTTGGGTGGTGGCTTGCGGTGTGTTTGTAGGTCAGGGTGTGGGTGTCTGTGGTTTGAAAAAGACTTTGGTAGCTAGTTTATGGTCCTGGTTATCTGATGGTAGTTTAAAGACAGTGGTGTCAAGGAAGTCTCACCCTCTCCTGGACTGTCATGGCCTTTTTCTCCTTGATGGGGAAGGGTGTGTGGCATTGAGTATGTCATTAAATTCCTCTAATTCCCCTTCTGAGTGTGTCCTACACTCCCCAAATGTCATCTTAGGTAATCTATAGTAGCACATTGGGAAGCGCTACTCGGTACATTTGTGGAAAACTGTCTCCTCCCATTCTGCCATGTATATAGTTGGGCATACGACTGGGGCAAAACTTCTTCCCCATAGCTGTCCTTTGACTAATGTAAATAGAACTCCCCGTTAAATTCAAAAGTCATTCTTAGTCAAAACCAGCTCAAGTAGTTTTAACTAGGCCTCGTCTGGTCTCCTCCTGGGTCTGCAGGATTTCTCTGTGCGAGGATGTTTTTAAGACTGCCTGTATCCCCCTGACTGTCTCTCTATGTTTGTGTACAGGCTTTCCACATCTTGGTGATGAGTATTGCGTGTGGGGGGAGTTATAACTAAGTTTAGTGTCAGGTGATAGTGGTAGGTAGGGGTTCTTTAATTGTTGTCTATGTGCTCAAAGATGGTAATGTTGGTCTGTCCATGATGACTATACTGCTCCCCTTGTCTGCTGGTTTGATCACTATCTTCATATGTTATCTCTTCATGCTCTATCAAGCCTGTCTCTCTTTTCTGGTGAGGTTAGATGACTTAGCTTTCGTTGTAGGCATATCCCCAATGGCTGATGCTGGTCTCTTGTTATAATAAATTTCTGTTATCTCTTAGGAACACCTCGTCATCTGGGGTCCATCCTGTGAGTGGCACTAAAGGGTATAATTTCACCAGGCTCTGCGCCACTGAAGTGGTGTATTAACTTAATGGATCGATAAAATCTGTGTAGGTCACCCGTGCACTTGTTCCTTGTGGGATTTTGGGAGTAGGGACGAAGGTGAGTGCCTCTGTTCAGTAACCCTCTCTTGGGTTTCGGTAAGGGAGAATGTCTTAGAAAGGTTGATGATTGTGTTTCCCCCAATTGTGGGCCCTGCCTCTCTTGGCATGGTTGTCCGAACTAACAGTTTAAATGCTTCATTCTCTGATCATGGCTCGGGCTGTGGGTTTCTGTCCTAGTGGACGTGGTCTGTGACTACTTTAAACTGGCTTGGGTGGGAATGGTGGGAATGTGTTTCTTGGTCTGTATGTATCATTAAGTTGCTGAGTGTGTCCTGCTCTGGTGCTGGGAGAGACTGCTGAAGTTGATCATAGGGATCCATATCTGCGCAGGCTCTCATTAGGGAATTACGACTGAGCCATATTCATTAGTGTTTGGAGTTGTTTGAATGGCAGTCTGTGGTCTTTGTTCCTTGTGATTAATGCCAAATGAGAGAATGGACTTTTTGCGTTTCTGGGCATTGGCTCAATTTGTCAAGGATGGAAAGTGGGCATGTACATTTGGCTCCTGGATAGCTGTCACATATTGTATGTTATTGGTTGGAGAATTTTGGGATCCTGGCAATGTTGGAATCTCCAATTATTAAAACAGGCTTGCTGGGTTGTAGTTTTCCAGGTAACATGTTTCATGCCTTGTATGGGGGTGTTCTCGTTACTTCTGCCAGTCTCTTCCCTTACCCTCTGTGTAGTGCTTGCTGAAAGTCGTCCTGTGAAATTGCTAATTGTGTCTGGAGTCCTCTGCTGCTGCGTGCAGCTACGATGTTGCTCTGGACCCTCAGTGCTGGGACCACCGTGTGTTGGAGTGGGGAAGGGTTGGTGCGAGGGGAAGGGGGTTGCAGTACCGGACCTGTTTACCTGTGGGCACCGCGTGTGACGTACTGTCCGGCTGTGTCCGTGCCGGTTGGGTCTCCCCCCGGGAGGGTCCTGCGCTCGGCCCGTGGTCTTGGGGGAGAGGGCCGCGAGGGTGCCCTGGCGTGAGGAGAGGCTCCGGTCGCGATGAGGGCGGGGACGCGCTGGGGGATTCGAGAGCGCGGTGCCGTGTCCAGTCCTCGGACCCAGTCTCGGCGCGGACCGGAAAGTGGGCCTGGGGCTCGCGTACCGGGTGGCGGCCGGTTCTTCCTTTAGCGATACGGTTGCTGCAAAAATGGTCGCAACACCTGACGATCTGGGGGGCTGGTGGGTGCGAATTCGCTACCAGGGGGGTGGTGGGGGGGTTTATGTCCGGGGCTGGCTGGGGAGCGAGCCGTGGGCCGCGTGGCCGCAGGGGAACAGGAATGCATATTTGTTAGGGTTAGGGTTAGGTGCATTAGGGTTAGGGTTGGAATAGAGTTGTGATTTATCGGACAGTGGACAAACATCCCTCTGGTGCTTGTTGATTCTCCCCCTGGGATTCCCTTTTACTGTATGTATCTTGTAAGTCACTTGGTATTTTGGCCTCACGGTTTGCATCAGATCTTGTCCAAATCTATTTGCTTACACTATGCCCTTCCATCGATTTGTGGGAGTCAGTCTGGATCCACCCTAGGTTTGAGTTTTATGCTAGAGTTTTGGCCATTGGGCTCTTTCTGTCTGTAGTTGTCCGCTTCTATCCATAGCGTCTCTTTTCTGCTCTTTTCCGTCTCCCTGTAGTCCAATTTATGTTTGTTTCCAGGCCATGATCTCTAGGGACTTGGATGTCCGTCTTCATGTTGCTGGAAGTGTCTGCTAATATGGGTCATGGATTGATTGGTTCCCCCTTTGATGTTGCTGAGGTGTGCCTTCAGTCTGACTCTGATGCTGTTACCTGTTTCGCCTATTGTCACAGTTGGTTACCACTCTTTACGCTTCTTATTGTTCGCAAATCGCACTCTAAGATTGATTCTTTTGCTCACCGGCGTTTTCGATTCGCTGTGCTATTGGCGTCTCTTCTGCCCTGTTGCGTCCCTTGTTCTCTATATTTTTGGCTATTACTAGTGGGTCGCGCGCAGGGTCACACCGATGTTCTCTGCCCACAGTCTGGGTCTGTGTGTAAGACTTGTATGACCTAGGATGTTTCTGATTTTTTTATAGAGCTACACCCTCTTGAATTCTGCTCGTTACTCGACTATTGATCCTTGTTACCCCTTTAGTGGTGGCAAATCCCTTTTGGAATTTGTTCGAAACGGCCCTTGATATTTTGTGGGCCTGGACAAAGGGCCATGTTGCCATATCTTGTTCTTTAGTGGTTTAGATTAAGTCAAAGTAGGAGGTACTCTTGTGCTCTGGGGTCTGGGTGCTTGTATGCTTTTGTTAGAAAATCTGAACTTGATGTGTCTTAATTTCCGTTGTTGCAGTATCCCCTCTGTCTGAGGGCGGTTTTGAAGAGGGTGCTTGTGGCCTGGTTGAAGTCCTCTCCCTAGTACTATCGGTGGAAAGGAAGCCGGAGTCAGTTGAGGACTTATCGTTTCCCTGAAGGTGTGTTTTGGGTGGTTGGCTTGCGTGTGTAGGAGGGTGTGGGTGTCTGTGGGTTTGAAAAGCTTTGGTAGCACACGCAGATGTAGGATATGGTCCTGGTTTTCTGATGGTAGTATAAGACAGTTGTGTCAAGGCAGTCCACCCTCTCCTGTGTCTGGTCATGGCCTTTACCTTGATGAAGGGTGGTGGGCATTGAGTAGGTCAAATAAATTCCTCTAATTCCCCTTCTGAGTGTGTCCACACTCCCAAATGTCATTTAGGAATCTATGATAGCACATGGACGCTTCGGACATTTGTGGAAAACTGTCTTCCTCCATTATGCCATGTATATGTTGGCATACGCTGGGGCAACTTCTTCCTTGCATGTCCCTGTTGATCTTGGTAATTGAACTCCCCGTTAAATTCAAAAGTCATTTCTTAGTCAAACCCAGTCAAGTAGTTTATCCTTGGCCTGTCTGGTCTCTCTGGGGGAAGGATTTCTCTGTATAGGTTGTTTTTTAACTGCCTGGTACCCCTGTCTGTTCTCTTATGTTTGTGTATAGGCTTTTCCACATCCATGGTGAAGAGTATTGTGTTGGGCGGTTTTTGAGGGAAGTTTAACTATTCGGGTGAAGTGGTAGGTGTCTTTAATGTAGCTGGGGTGTTTTGGGCCAGTGGGTTATGGTAGTGGTCAATGATTCTGCTACCCCATAGGATTCGCTACTTAAGTCGGAAACTATGGGCCCTACCTGCGGTATTTTCAGGGCACTGTCCATGTGTTGGGTTTTTGTGTATCTTTGGGAGCATGTAGAATTTTCCTCGCCCTGGGTTGCCCCATTGGTCCTGTTAGGATGGTATTCTTCTTGTTTGCTCCAGATCGTATCCTGATGTTTAAGCTCTGCAAAATATCCCTATTTTGTCCTTTCTGTGTGTATTTATACTAGGGTCCTCATCTATCTTAGTGGTAGTGTTCTATCTTGTCTTCAGAGTTTGTCTATGTTGCCACTCAAAGTGGTTCTGTTGGTCTGTTCCATGTTGACTTATGCTCCTTGTCTGCTGGTTTGTCTCTTACTACTCATTTTCATGTTCTCCCTAAGCTCTATCAAGGCGTGCTCTTCTTTTCTGGTGATGGTTATAGAGACTTATCTTTCGTTGTAGGCATATCCCCAATGGCTGATGCTGTCTCTGTTATAAATTCTGCTTTATCTCTCTAGGACATCATTGTCTTCTGGGGTTCATCCTGTTTGGAGGATGGCCTAGAAGGTTGGTATTTAGTTTTCACCGGGCTCGGCGCCAACTGAAGTGGAGGTATTAACGTATGGATCGTATAAAATCTGAGTGTAGGTCACGCTGCTACTCTGTTCCTTGTGGACTTTGGAGTAAGGGGACGAAGGTGAGGCCTCTGTCCAGTACCCTCTTCTTGGGGTTTCGGTAAGGGGAGGTATGTATTGGAAAGGTTGGATGTGATGATTGTTTTCCCCAATTGTGGGCCCTCGCCTCTCTTGGCATGGTGTCTTCGTCGCAGAGCGAAAGGTTTAAAATGCTTACGCTCCAGTTTCGTTATAGAGAAGTATGGCTTTTCGGCTGTGGTGTTTCTGTCCAGTGGACGTGATGTCTTGTGTTGACTACTGTATTTACACTACTGGCAGGTGGGGATATAGTGGTGGATGTGTGATAGTTCGGGGATTGTCAATGTAGATGTAGGTCTTTTTTATATGTTGTTCTTGTGTTGTGTCCTGCTCTGGTGCTGTGGAGAAGAGACTTGGGGTTTTTCGTCTGAAGTTGATCATAGGGATGCTCCATATGGCTTGCGGCATTAGGGAATTTACGTTCTGACCATTTTCATTAGTGGTTGGAGTTGTTTGTGGCAGTCTGTGGTCTTTGATTCCTTTGATTGTAATGCCAATGAGCGCAATGACTTTTTGCGTTTTCTGGGATTGGCTCTATTTGTCAAGGTATGGACTTAGGTGGCATGTACACATTTTGGATCCTGGTTAAGCTGTGTCCAGATTGTATGTTATTGTTGGGAGTGTTTAGGTGGATCCTGGCAATGTATGGAATCTCCAATTATTAAAACAGGCTTGCTTGGGTTGTAGTTTCACTAGGGAACATGTTCTGCTTTGAATTGGGGTTTGTCTCGTTACTTCTGGGTCGTCAGTCTCTTCCTTCTTACCCCTCTGTGTGTGCTGCTGAAAGTCGTCCTATTGTGAATTGCTAATTGTGTCTGGAGTCCTCTGCTTGCTGCGTGCAGCTAAGGTGTTGCTGCTTGACCTGTCTCGCAGTGCTGGAACTGATGTGTTGGAGTGGGAAAGGGTTGGGTGCGGAGGGGAAGAGGGTGTGGTTGCTCGGTAGAGTACCGGAGACTGTTAACCTGTGGCACGCGGTTCGTGACGTCCTGTAAAGCCGGCTGTGTCCGTGGCCGCGTTGTGTCTATACCCTTTTATCACTGGGGAGGGTGGGCGCTTGGCGCTCGGGCCCGTGTCTGCTGGGGGAGAAGGCGGTCCGGGGTCGGCCTGGCGGTGAGGATACGCTTCCGGTCGATGTGGTTGCGGACGGAGCTTGTGGGATTCGGAGGAGGTGGTGGATTGCTAGCGGATTTTAGGGGGATCGTGCCAGATTGGTCCAGGTGGCCGTCTTTTTCGGGTTGGATCTATCCGGTCTCGGACTCCGCGCGGGTACCCGGGAAGGGTAGGAGGCCCTTTGGGGGGGGCTCGCTGGGGAGTTGGAATCCGGGGTGAGGCGGCTGGGTCTCGCGATGTGTGCCGGTTATTGCTGCGGCCGCATACATCCTCGATCTGGGGGATGCGTGGGTGGACGAGACCGGGGTGGTGGTGGGGGAGGGGGGTTATGGTTATGTCGGGGCTGGCTGGAGCGGGTAGATGACGTGGGCCGCGGGGATACAGTGGCTGTAGAGAAGGGGGAGGAGCGGAGCGGGGGCGCGCTCGGGACGGGGACGGTCAAGCCTCTTAAATCCTTGTGTGCGTGAGGTGGTTTCGTCGCCCAATGCTAGGCGGGTTGATGCGATGTTGTTGTTGATTGACTCTCGTGAAATAGTAAACAATTATTCTTGCTATCGACTGGGGATAGATGTTCCGTACATTTAGTACGTGTTTACAGCGTGTCTGAACTTGCGTCGGCGGGGATTATATCGCATATGCGTGGGTGTTAGGGAAGGTTGCTTATCCTGGGTTGAGTTGTGCACGCCAGGCTGAGTTTAATTTTTTCTCCACAACAAATATTTTCTTTGTTCCAAAATTTAAGGCTGCCTTGTGAGGTTTCGCTTCCTGCACAGCGATCTGTAGGCTTCAGGCCCTCTGCGGGTGGTTATTGGTCTCAGACCATGCCAGCTCTTATTTTGGGTAATGTTTCAATCAAAATCTTCTGTGATTTTCGTGTTTGTTTTGCAAGGGTATATCAAGCATTAGAAGCCTATTTTTTCTTAATGTTTTCCTGGGTGGGGAATTTTGCTGTTTTACAAAGTGTGTTATATATTGGCCTGCCTGTGGATTACACTCTATAGGGGGGTCGTTCGTTCTTTTAGACTCCTAGATGGTGCATAAGAATGGGCCGCTATTTTTTTAAAACACTCTTACCACCAACTGCTGCTATGGATGCCCTCTTGTCGAGATGTGAATTTTTCCATGTTTGATATCTGTGTTGTGGTCACCCACTGGTGATACAAATTTGAGTATATAGCTAGGTCCAAATTACTGTTGTGTAATTATAAAAACAGTCTCCCTCTCCCCCTTATTCACCTCTGCATGTTTCAACTAATCTCTGGCTTTAGTAGACTGATTGCTGCTATGCTAATAACAGGTCAATGCTAAAGCATATTATATCTAAGAGTTTTGTAGGGTTAACACCAAAGGTGCTCACTAGTTCTTTAGGTTTTGTTTTCAAGGGCTGCGAAGTGTAGGTATCAGCCGCTCGTACACGATACTTGAGTCACGTTCCCGATGTACTTTTGGCATACTGAGGCATCGATTAATAACTCCAGTTTCGCTATCGCTGTATTTGATCTTCATCAGGGAAAAGAGATCTAATCAAGGCCTGTCTTAGGGTTTTTTAAAAGGTGGAATGATTTGTTGTTGCACTCCTCTTTTGCGTGAGTGTTATTTACCAGTGTTTTGTGTGTCCATAGTACGGTCACTTTGGTTCGGTTCATCTCCTGTTCTTTGTAGCTAGTAGTTTGACTAATTAGAGGTTTGGCCGGAGTATAACTGGCGTTAAACCTGATTTTCCGTGGCTCCAACTTCTTTTGATTTATTATATATGTTTGCCGGCCAAAATAGCTTCTCTCTTCATTGGTATGTATAATTATTCCCCCCCCCCGCCGCCCCCCTGCCATCCATCATTCCTCTGCCTCCTGGCTGCTAGTGTTTTCAGACTCGTTGATCAATAAATGTCCAAAACCCTCTTGTCCCCTATCATAGTCTGCAAGTCTTTAAGTTATGGTATGTGCTCTGGCCAACATTGTTTCTGGTTTTGTGTGGCGCCACGTGAAGGCTCTTCTGTGGGGTAGGGGGTGCCTGACTGGGGTAGGTGGTGGGTATTCTTTGTAGATAGTAGGATCCGGGACTATTCCCTCTTGTTAAGTAAGCCTGTCTGGTTTACAGCGGGAGTTTGGTAGGTTTTCTTATAGTGGCTGTAGGGGGGAGGTTCTTGGTTGTTCGGGGTGTATTTTTTTGGGGTTTGTTAGGTGAGGAGAGGATTCAATGGGGTTGGGGTTGGGGTTGGTGTGATTTATCGGGGACTCATGGGACAACATGCCCTCTGGTGCTGTGTTGATATCTCCCCCTGGGGGGTATTCTTTTCAACGCAATGTGTAACTGTCACTTGGTATTTGGCCCACGGTTTCATCACTCCTTGGGTTCCATTCTATTTGCTTTACACTTGCCTCCGTCTCATCGATTTGTGGGAGTCAGTCTGGATCTCAACCTTGGTTTGTGTTTATGCTAGATTTGGCCATTGGGCTCTTTGTTCTGTAGAGTTCTATCCATAGCTCTCTGCTCTTTTCGTCTCCTGGTTGTCAATTTATGTTGTGTCCAGGCCATGTCTCTAGGGACTGGATCCATGTTGCTGGGAGTCGTCTGACTAATGGGTATGGATTGGTTCCCCTTCTGATGTTGCTGAGGTGTCCTGTCAGTTGACTCTGATGCTGGTTACCTGTTTCGCCTATGTACCGTAGGTTTACACTTCTTTTACATTCTAATTGCAATACCACCTTTTTTTGCTCAATACTAGGTTATCTCTGTGTCTATCTGGCGTCTCTATCACTGTTACCCTAGTTTCTCTTATTTATTGGCTATTTCTAAGTGGGTGCAGGCTCCACCCCAGACTCTTGCCACAGTCATTCTGGGCTTGTGTGTTAGATTTGTAATGCTGACTCAGGATGTCCTTTCAGATTTTTGAGCCCTCTGCAT